>JAZGTI010012431.1:0-15728 GCA_036877585.1 Botia kubotai
AGCGAATTTCATTATTGGTGTAAGATTGACTAACCCATGCCGTAGGCTTATTCCTCTCCCTGATTCCGTCACCCAGCCCAGTTCATAGAAAAAGTGTATGGAGATCTAGGATCAGCACGCGGGATCCTCAAAGAACAATAATATAGTATCTGTTACTGCACGTCTAACCACTTAACCCACATGTATTCTCCTGATTACATTTTAAATGTTGTTGTCTCGACAAGAACACATATTATAAGCTTCTCCAAAAACGAGCGTACAATACAGGGCACGATAATAAACTTTTGTCGTACCCTTTCTATCTTTCGCGTGGCTTAAAAGGTGAATTAACACTTCTCATGTACAATACATGATTACAGAAGGTCTAAATGTAGCGCGCTGACAAAGAAGCAGGAAGTGCTGATGATGTTTAAGCGCTTATGCTTATGTGTTTATGTTTAAGTGATAAAAGCCCCCTAAATAAGAAGAATATGCATGGAAACCACTTATATATTAACTAATTTGCCACACGTTTAGGTAAACATGAAGTAGTTTTCATGCTGTATATATATATATATATATATATATATATATCATTTCATTTCATTACAATTAATAGAATCCAAAAACACTATAACTATGATTCTGCCTGTATTTACTTTATTTAAAATGAAATGATCAAGTAAGTAATTCGTTTATTAGGAAACGCAAATGATTTCCAAATATATTCCATTCTTCACTTTCTAACCTCGCCATTATTCCAGGATTCGTATTTTGAATAGTTAACTTTCTTCTTCTTTGCTTTGTTTCTACAAGATCCTACATGAAACAAAAACCATCGCTACGCTCTAATCTTTGATCATCTACCCTATTCCCCCATGTGAAACAGGAAGTAAAGCGTGTTTAGGCACACACAAGGGCGAGGAAAGTTTTCACACACCTGAGTCAGCCACATCACTACAATGTTCTCACTGAGTCATTATTACTTCAGGCAACTTTTTCATTTTGGAAATGATTAATGAGCAAAATTATTACTGCAACATGTGATCCATAAAACATACAATACGTTAATCTTATTTTCCTTGTGTCTTACCAGTAAAAGTTAGTTGTCTGACTCACGTTGGAATGGTTTTAGGTCACAAAAACAGTACAGTGACACCCATCTTTTACATCTAAACTTACTAACAGGAAGTACTAAAATAAAAGCAAACTCAAACTGTTTTCTATGTAAACTGGGTTTTGTCACCAGCTACAGTAAGTGGATTTATCTTATGTTAAGTGTTTATGTAAAGGTGCACAGAATGTCAATCCTGCTTGCAAAGACAAAGAGAAGCATGGGAGATAACAAAGAGGGTGTGTCCTCATAGCCCCACCCATCACAGAGTGTGTCACCAAGACTTTGGAGTATAGTCAGAGTATATAAAAGCAGTGAGGCATGTTTCACAAAATCACAGAACTCAGAGAATCAAAGCATTCAGTGACTCAGACACTCAAAGTTTTATCACACTGATTCAGGGTCAATAGATAGTTTCCCTCTTCTATCCCAACACGCAGCACTGACCATGTGGACTTTGTTACTTGTAATGGTTACTACTGGATCACCAGCTCTGTTTCAAGCAGCCCCAGTTCAGGGTGAGTGATGCGTAATGTATTTTCTCTTTATCTTTGAGCTGCTTCTACTGGGGCATGTTTGATGTTTGTGTTTGATGTGTAACTTTACAGATTGTATTCTTGCTCAGGATAACTGTATTTTGCTGTGTGTTAAAGAGAGTCTTTTTTTTACTGAAATTACTGTGCTGTTGTGGCACTGAAGATCTTTCGGCTGTACATAATCAAAGTCTGTGATTGCAGATAAACAATCTGTTAAATGATTTTAGATGATTTTTTTTCCATATTGGTTATTTTTGGTGCACCCACATTTAGAGGTCCTGCTGGCTTTTAACAAAGGCCTGACTTGTTAAGTTTAGGGAACATGCAATATTCTCTCTAAATTCAGCTGTAGTTAAGTAATCTCATCTGACTTCTCTCAAACTGTGACCTTTCCTACCACACTTAAATGGAGTCCTAAGTTCACTAACATTTTAGTCAACTTCCAATGAATCTGTTCATCTAAATATACCTTGTATGTTGCGTCACTCATTCCCTCGTTTGCACACAATATGCCATTGTTTCACTGACAGAGCTCCTTAAAATGGCTACAAAAATTAGGCCATTTAAAAAAAATTACAGATGTACACTTATGTCTGTAAAAGCAATGACTCATTACCTCATTAAGAGATTTATATAATGATACCTAATACTAAGTGGATACTAAATTGCTCTTCCCTAATCTAAAGTTACATCTGGCCCTTACTTAACAACTAATGTTTGGTATAATCATAGATGGGACAAATTGTGTACATTAAGATTTCTGTCTGTGAATATTCACATTCATTTCTGTCTTGGCAGGGCATGGTGGCAGATGTAGCTTTGCCGGCGTGCTCCATGTTGAGGGGACGAGCAATTATTCTTTGACTTTCCAGCAGGCTTCGGCATTGTGTCAGAGTTTAGGCTACAAACTGGCAACACAGGAGCAGGTCACTCAAGCTTACGAAAAAGGCTTGAGAACATGCAGGTAAGGAAAAATGAGATGAATGCAATAGTCTTAGCCCAAAGGGAAAAAAACTGCCATGTGCATGTGCTGACAAAGACACTTAACTCCACACCTTTGTTTAGATATGGCTGGATTGATGGGCAAAATGTCATGTTCCTTCCGCACATTACAAGTCCAAACTGTGACTCCAGTTTTACTGAGGTGACCCTCCAGTCCAAAGCAGCAGAATATCTTTCTGGTGTCTACTGTTTTAACCCATCAGGTGAGTGTAAAGACGGTGTAGGGTTAACAACATTTAACAATATAATAACAAATATACTTCAAGCAAGTTTTATGTCTTATTGGAATCTTTAACCTCTGGCATAGATTCATTTGATCCAAGCTGTGAGGAGGCTGTTAAGTCTGACCCTCAGACTCCTACCAGTAAAAACACATCCGCGGCAAGTGAGTGTAATGCTGGAAAATCCATTTAGAGTTTTTGTGTTTTAGCTTCACTGGGTTAAGACTGCTTATCGTGAGTTAAGGGGTGTGTATCGTGCTTAAGCAAGACATACGCCTCATTGTTCGTTTTTCAACCACACCTAATCCAGAGGATGAGTCATATCTTTAATGTGACCTCACACTTTTTAGACACCTTCAGAATTACCACACAGAAACAGATCAGGAAGTTGCTGCATTTTTTGTTTTAAGGAAATGATTGATGAGTAAAGTGCCTTAAAGTGAAATGCATTGACAGAATTTAGATTTGTGGGTTAATTACACTTTTGGTTTTGAAAACTCAACATTTCAGTCGTACAACTTGCTTTTAAATCAGTAAATCAACAATGCAAAACATTTACATATACATATATCTCTATTAAGGGGTCTGGTAATAATTTGTTTTTTTCACAGCTGAAAAGCCAGACGAAGATGTTCTCGAGGAGGCCCTGATTGAAGGCTTTCTAGTGCATGTGCGAAAGACAAAGAGAAGCGTACACACAGAAACGTCCTCCCTAAATGCTAAAATGAACCCCGACCCAAACCAAACTGCACCATCTCTCCAGAGTGAAAGTGTCGCAAGTGCAACTGTAGAAACTGAAGATCCTGCAGACGAGTTTGGCTTTGGGAGAATCTTCTCTTCTGCTGCTCCAAGTGTCTTGTTTCCTGAGGCAGAGGGTAGTGGGTCAGGATCAGAGACTGGGCTGCCATTTGAAAATCATGAACCCATTGAATTCCCAACAAGACCGATGACCACAGAGGCGAAAGAGAATACACCTACCCCAAATGATTATGAGGTTCCAGAGGTGACTCAAAAGAGGGCTCCAAAACAGGAAATCAGTCGAGAAGGTGATGATATGAAAATATCCCTACTATAGAGCCATATGCTTGTATATATGTGTGTGTGTATATATATAATATATATGTGTGTGTGTGTATAAATATATAAATATATAAATATATAAAATCTAGGGATTTAAGCATCAAGGCCCATACACTCAGCTGATAGCATCTTGTGGTACATACTGTAATTTCATCACATCTACTAACAAATGTATATCCAACATATAGGCAGAAAAGGTCCTTTAATACCATCAAGTCAGAAGGGGGAGGGAACACCTGGTAAGTTTGTTACAGAAGTACACATGCAGTCATTTTCTTGGCTGTTGATTCCAATGATGCAGTGTAAATGTGTTGTTTCAATGGATGCTTATTCACACTCGTTTGTGTCTCTTCTGCAGCCTGGCTGGTAATCTTTGTGTCCTGTGTGGTTGTTGGAGCCATACTCTGTATATTTGCTGCTATTGCTACCAAAGACAAGTAAGTGTGCTTGTGTTTTCTTCACTTCTGTTATCAGCCATTGTACCGCATCTTCAGTTTATTGAGCATAACTCCTTCCGTATAGGTGGTACGGGCCCAGACGGAGCAAAAACATCAAGTCTGAAGATTACAGTAAAGCAGCAACTTTGCCACTGTCAGAGAAAGAGCAAGAGATAGTGACATTGATGAGTGTCGCAAACCCGAAGAGCGATAAAATGGAGGACGTCAAAGTCACCTGTCTGGACAAGCACGAGAGAGAGTATTTAATGTAACAGGAGCGAGGTCATTGGAGGACATGGGAAGCCTGAGCTTTACCCGAAGCATTAAAAATTGATCCAAACCAAAGACTTTTTTTAAAGAACGTAATGCTGTGTACGCTGCAGTAGTTTTGAAATGCACTGATATTATGTTTTTCTGCCCACAGTCTCTTTAGTGCAATTTACTTTCGTTACATTGCCTCAGTATTTTTAAAAATCTTTTTTTTTTAGGTTTCTCACTTTTTACTGCGGGTTCGAAGGTGTTCATTTAAAAAAAAAAAAAAAGAAAATTCTTGTTGACTGATGGTTACGAATGACATGGTGAGAAAACGTTTTTTTATGCTGGTTTTCAACATCTGTTTGTAAGTACTATGTACTGCGTGAGATATGATACATTTCTGAATGTTTGAAGAAGCTGCCCTGTCTTCAAGAAACTATATTTGGTTTAAATTGCCATGTTAAAAAAATTTAAACCTTTGCATTTTGTAAAAGACATTTTATAAATTTCTTTAAATAAAAATTTTAAAGTTAGTGTAGCAAGAAGTGAGATGTTAAGTCATAAAGATATATTTGCATTTAGTTTAGTATGTGTGTTTCCTGGGAATCGAACCCACAACCTTTGCACTGCTGGCACAATGCTCTACCAGTTCAGCTATAGAAAACATCACAATAATTTAATATGGTTAAAGTTGTGTTCAATTACTAAATTGTATCACTAAAGATAGCTAATTGGATTTACATTTTTGGTGAACAAAAAATTGATAAAATACACTACTAAGACAAGGAGCATAGCCTTTATTTACAAGTTCATAGTATTTCATAAAAAACAGAAAAAATTAAATAAGTTTATGCAAATTATACAATGTCTTTGAAACCAAGCAGGGTTACACAAATAAAAAGAGCAGGATGGACACAATTAGAATGTACATCCATATTCTTCTACATACAACTCAGAACAAATATAACAGTTGTGTCAGGCCCTGTCTGTATGGTAGGTTTATGTTGTGTATAATTCTCGTCTTTTTCTCTGCACTCCACAAGGCTGTAACAGTCAAATCAGTAACAAGTCTGGGTCATAATTATTAGTTATTTGACTTTTCCTGTACTACCATTATCACCACAAAAAAAAATATATTTATGTATATTTGAGACACAATATCACAATGGATTAAAACAGACAAATGAAAACCTTGCTTCCATATATGTACATTCATTTTCACTGTTCAGTCTGATTCTCTACTCCATATGATGTACACAGTATATTATAATGATAGCTACTGAACCTGTTATCTATTTTACAGAGTAAAATTATACTATATCGAATACATGACTTGCCTTTGTTTTATAAAACAGTGGGCATGAAAAATATAGCTAATATATGACACGATATATACTGTATGTTTTTAATTATTTACACAAAGTGCGAGGCACTTTAATAAAAAAGATACTTAACATATTGATGCAAAAGAGGAATGCTGATCAAATAATAAGGGACTACCAAATAAATGTTCAAATCTCAATTCCTTTATCTTTATCTCTTAAATTACATCCTCAGCACCCAACCATTTGAGGGCCTAAATATTTAACAACCCATTCAACTCATAAACCCATAACAGAAAAGGGGATTGCATTTAATGGTAATATCACACAGCTTTCTGTCTGCACAGTATTGCAGTGTCTTCAAGGCAAGATTGTAACTTAGTTAATAAACACACAAATCTTAAAGCACACAGAATACATATGTAACCTACTCACACTTATAAGCATGCAAACACATGTGAAAGTCCCTTTTTTAAACACAAACATCTCTCAGAAATGATTGCACATGACTAGAACATGCATGGTTCATTAAAATATATAATTGAACAGCCTGTTTTCTTTTATTCTGTCCTAGGTTCTATATTATCCAGGAGTCCCTGCAAGTAGACAGCGCCACTCTGCTCAATGTCATTCCACATCTGATTGTGCTGTGTAATTGCTGACGTAGACTGCATCTAAAAATAAGTGGCAGCATTTGGAGAGAAGCCCCTATTTCAGAACATCTAAGTACTTTGGTAAGCTCTTATAAGAGGCTGATCTATAGTAATGCCACAAAGGGTTAATCCAATCAAATAGCTTCAGCAAACAAGCTGCACTTCTCTATTCTGCCACTAGTAGTGCTCTAAAGTCAATCTGGGGTCCCAAGCTGAGTAAGCCATTCTGATCTTTCATGTAGGGTGTTATGCACAAGCCTCAAGGCAGCAGGTTTCAGACTGATCATCAAACCCAGGGCCCAATACTTATGTCATATGTCACATGTTTGCGTTGTTTATGCTAAGACCGCTCTCACCCACACACAGGGCTAATTGCAGCTCATTGTCAATAGTCTGTCCCCTCCCCTTATGTAAACCACCAGGAGCACTAACTACTCCAAGCTAATTTCTTTTCCCTTTGTGAATCAAGTGTACTGAGATGGTCCTACAAAAGTCGGTGCTTGTGCGTGTGAAAAGTTTTGTGGTAACTTCTGTTCATTTTATATAGTGTATCTGGTTTTCACCCGAAAGGAAAAGCTTGTGGGACTCAGGATAAGGCGGAGCTGGAACTGTGTGTTGTCTTACTCGCGAATCCATGATTCCTCCTCAACAAGAGAGAACTCGGCAGAGCAGCCATTTGAGGCCAAGGTTACCTGAAAGCAATTATCAGCAACAACGAACTGTTGACCAAGGCACAGTTAAAATGCATTCACCGGTGCTAACCAAACTGGTTATGGTTTGGAGCAGAGAGTCCAAATATTTGATATTTAACAGCACAATTTATATCCAAATTCAAGGAAATGTACCCACCACAAGACATATAAACTAATTTGCTGCAGTGAGATTCCTTAAATAACGCTGAAAGACCGAATGAACATAGAGAAATTATAAATGATTGTAAGATTGCCCTAATTGTAGAGAATCTCTGCCCAAAGCTAATTCTCTAAATGGGTTGTGAATAAGTACCATGCTTGCTACCACAACACAAACCTATGCATTTATGAAACACAGGGTGAGAACGTCTACTTGTTTTGCAGTGTACGAAAAGGGCTATGAAATTAAAATAAATAAATCAAAACAATTTTGTCTTACTGGTAGAAAAAAAATCTGTCAAGCTTAAAGAACATTTCACAATAAAAAAGCAGCCTTTGTCACCCAAATGAAGAAGATAAAAAGGTAAAAAAAAAAAGAATTTGAGCCCTAAAACCTAAACAAAAATTTGAAAAATTCTGCATATTCAAATAATGGATAGAATATGGATGGGCTGCGCAAAACCGCACCAGAACAGATAATTACAACCATATTTAATCATTCCTTCTTATTTTTGTTTTGTCTACTTGATATCTTTTGCATTGACATCAGAAATGACCAAAATATAAAAGTGTAAAAAAAATCATAACGGTACATACATGTTAGGGAATGAAAACAAAGCATCTACATACAGGTTTCTATGTCTGTGAGAGTTAAAGGTACCTTGCAGTCATCTATTTTGGTTGAGTTGTGAGACGCATATACACCGTGGTTAGTGTTATTCTCAAAAAACGATTGTGTCTTGGCCATCTCGAAGTCATCTGCTCTCATCTGCTGGGCATCGAACATGTCAAGCTCATCTTTGGAGAGGTGGTACACGATGCCTGCCCCGTACGAATCACCAACAACGTTCACTGATGTTCGGAAACGATCCCTGTTTAATAAGGCAGAAGGGAAACAAAGACAGGTGTCACATCAATCAAGGCTATAAGACTCCAAATGCCATTAGGGCATGTGGTATCATGATAAACAAGGCCACATGAACAGGAAGTTACACTGAAGATATGATGATGTCCTTATGCCAACTGTTTCTTAAGATAGAAAGTATGCACCACTGAAACAGGAATGTAGGGAAGAGACTGGCTTAACTTACAGTAACCAGTCAACTGCAACCAGTAAACTGATGTCTTGAGTTGGTAAACCCACAGCAGTTAAGATCAACAGCATAGTCACCAGGCCAGCACTGGGAATACTGGCTGCTCCTACACTTGCCAGCGTTGCTGTAAGACTGTGGAACAATGAAACATACACAGGGTGGGGTAGGCAATTTTGGAGAGGCTAGCATGAGCAACTTAGCTTTAACAGCATAAGATATTGCCCTCCTTTCAAAGAAATCTCCAAAGCCACACCACCTCCTCACAACAGTATGCACAGTTATGCGGATACATAGTTTGACAGGCATTCTATCATTGCATTCGGACCTGCGCCTTCTATAGGACATATATTTATATATAAATATATTTTGACCATTTCACTGAATGCTATCAGAATATAAAAAGACTTTCAATCAGAATAACAAAGAAATGTTTCTGGAAAAGATCCCCTACCCTGCATTTATGAGTAACACATTCATTCTCTCTTTCTCATTTTCTGAAAAGTATAATGGATGTTTTTTACTAACAGGTACATCAGAATGGTATTTTCTATGTATGCCACATTCACATGCATTTCTATGCTCTATGTATTTAGGCATTCAGGCTTACCTGACAGTAACGATCTGGCCAGGATCAAGCTCTATTCCATTCATCTGGGCAATGAAGATGGCCGCCACGGCTTCATAAAGCGCTGTGCCATCCATGTTGATTGTCGCTCCAACAGGTAGTACAAATCGGGTCACTCTCTTATCAATGCCCAGGTTCTCCTCCAGACAGCGAAAGGTGACGGGTAATGTCCCTGCACTGCAAAACATGCATGTCATTACCTCTCTTTAATTTACTGTGTGTTCTGTAAAAATACTCAGATGTAAAAGCAAGAAAAAAATGACATGATTTACCTAGAGGCTGTTCCTAAAGCGGTGACCCAGGCCTGGAAAATTCCCATAAAGAATGAAAATGGGTTTTTCCGTACAATCACGAAATATATTAATGGTAGGAACATGGCGCCGTGAATGATGAGTCCAATGATGACAGTGACCATGTACATTCCCAGCTGCTTGGCAACCATCTCCAGATCATTAATTGAAATAATCTTCCCGCAGATTAGACATGCAATACCAATAGGGGAATACCTGTTACACAACAGAGACAAAGTACAAGAACACTGAAGAGTGAACTAGAAGAGTTCATAATAAATGAAAGGCAATAAAATGAGACATACTCGCAACATCTGGATTGTCAAGTTACAAATAGATTACTAAAACAATGGAAGTAGTACACTTAAGTCATTATGAATCATCAAAGCTGACCACATGATCATGCCGACAAGCCTCATAACGATCTCGTTAAGGACGTTGAAGAACTCGAGCATCAGCTTGGCTCTTTCTCCCATCTTCCCCATGCAAATCCCAAATGCCACAAAGAACCCAATGAGACCTATGAAAACACACGCGTGTTGGCATGCAGTTCATAACTAACTTTAAATGGCATTCTTCACATACACGTTACAGAATCAATGCACTCTAATACCTAACACATTCATGCCGCTCTTGAATTGGAGAGATTTCTTGATCACAAATTTCGCTGCTCCTTTGGTGGCATTTCGTCCAAACCGTGTTGGATGCGGAGGAGTTACTTCTACCTTGTTAGTAACAGTCTGGATCTACATGATGAAAAAAGAAAATGTCTTTAATAGTATTTGTATTTGTAATCCAAGTTCAAAATAGTTCATAATAATATTCATGAAACACATTAGAGAAGTAACTAATGAATGCTTTACAAGTACAAATCGTGGTTGCTGAAACTCTTTTCAGTGCTTGTACACACCTGCTGAAAACAAGCCTGAACGAGATTTTCTGGAAACAGATTTCTGATGAGATCAAAGAACGCATCTAAACTAGATACTTCGTCATTCTTTTTTCCTTCACCGAGGTTCGCCTTTAGTTTGGGGTTTCCAGGGTGGATGAGGAGTACCAGGATCACCCCCAAAACAGCTGCAATGATGGTGGTGGACATGTAGTACACCATAGCCCGTGTGCCCAGACGCCCGCTGGACTTAGCATCCAACCCTGCTAATCCTACAAATGAAGAAAATAAGCATCTTGAAGTGATTTTATAAAATGTACTTTTATTTGATATTCTGATTTTTTCTCCCATTGCTTTTCGCAGCTGTAGTTGAGCTACAGGTGCTCCTGTAGACTTATGTGTGAACCATGAACACATTAGCAAATGGGGCTAAAGGTGCTTTGCTCAAGGGCACCTCAATTTTGCTTTGAACTGGTTACAAATCCGGCTCTATAAACAGTATGCTACAACTGTCCTGTAAGGTTTATATGTAAGGTTTAACCACCAGTGTATAGGTAGATAAGTATTAGTGTTGTGTTGCTAGCATTGCTGGAGATATTTAGCAAAGTGTTATAGCAGTACCTGTGATTAAACTTGAGATGATCAGAGGCAAGATCACCATTTTTAACATCCTCATAAGAATATCACCAGGAAAGGCAATGATCATAATGACATCAGCGGGGAGTGGGGACGCATAGCGCAGTAAAATTCCAGCTACTGAGCCTGTAATCACGCCTGAAGGACACAGAGAATCACCATTAACATTCATGGAACAAATGAGACATTTTACTAGCAAATAAACTTGAACTTTTCATGAACTTTGACTATGACATGAGCTTTGAGTAAGTAAAGCCACTGCAACAAACACAGATGTGGTTGGGTGGATAATTTTTTCATTGCTTAGTGGATAGCAGCTCTGAGCTGGTTACAGAATGGTTGCTCGAATCCTGATGATGGTACCCATGAGAAAGAGATTAACTCAAAGAAATCCATCCGCACTGTGTCTACGAGAATGGATTGTTAAACTTTTTCAGTAGCATCGTTGCTTTGGGTAATACGCATTCGTAAAATAACAAGCAGCCAATGTATATTTTTCTGAATATGTAAAATATGTACACTTTTAAAAGACTAGAAATAATGCAATAAAAAAAAAAACCAACCAGTTGTATACAAGTCAGTGTAAAGTAAACAATGTCTTATATTTAGACCATTCCTGTTCTGATCGTAGTGTCGTTTGGGATGGTTTACATTTACAGTTACAATTTAAAGCTTTGAAGTTCAATTTAATTCAAATCATAATCGACTAAAACCCCTAAAACGTCAATGTCTGATAGCTTTGAGCATCTTTATTTGAACATCCACTGTAGACGCTAGCATATCCCTGAAGACCTGTACTGAAGTAAATATACATATTAAATTACATACATATTAAATACATATTAAAAACCTGATAGAAAGCCATCACATTTCTCTTGTGCTGAAGGAATGTAGTTTATGAGGGATACAATATGGATGCCACATTTAAAAAGGCAAATTATTTAACAAATTGTTATCTAGGAACAATATACATCTATTATAGCATCAACCATACAGCAGCATGTCTAACTGGGTAAAATATCAGACACAAACACAGAGGAAAATGCTGGAACTTGCCAAGAACCGTGAGTGTTAGGAGCAAGTTCTTCATGAATTTGTCACAGAAGCCTCCACACATGGGCTCCTTAAGTGGTGGAGAAGGGGCCAGATGACTCTCATGCATTCTGATCTCCACCTGCTTCTGCATTTTGTTGGCACTGATGGAGAACGAAAGTGGAGCAAAAACTTTGATCATAAAAGATCTAACTGAGGAGAAGCATAAACATTATCAAAACTTAGTATGTCGGTGTATGACAATGGTTTTGAGGATTTCATTAAGTATTGCACTGTAATATCTCCTATCGTTAGTGTACGGTATCTCATAACCTTGATGTAAAGTGCTGAGGGAACAATAACACAGTAGGTTCACATCGGTAGGTCTTGTTGTGAAAACCATGTTTTTTAATTATGGTAAGGTAATGACAATTAGGGTAATGACAAAATTCTGTCATTACCTTTCCCTTACAGCTGTCCATCAAGTACTACAGACAGACAGTCACGGCACATGACAAGAGAGTAGTTTAGCATTACTGCGGTCTGGATTAAAAGGTTCTTCAAAGTCAGCCCTCCCTCCCCAACACTGATAACCTTGTTGGGTTGCATAACCTCTAGGTCTGCAGTAATTAAGTACATACATGCAAAACTCCTGCAGAACAGTATGCAGATGTCCAGGTAAGTATAATATCAACCAAGGTGTATGTCTTGTCTAGCAATGGTTACAAAATATAAACATGGATGGCCGTGATATTTTTTTATTTAAATGTATATGGCAAAAACATTTTGTATTAAATTAATGAGGACCGTACCCATCATGGACAAGTGCTGTTTAAAATCATTACCGGCGTATAAAGATTAAAAGAAAAGAAACTACAAAGACAATAAATGCAACTAAAAATTGAGAAAAGAAGCACAATGACATAATGTCCCGAACTGTTCGTGTACTCTCAGCTAGGCTCAGGCTCATCTGAACAAGATTAAAGAGCTGAATGATGCCAAGGAAATCAGAGGCTGTCTGAGACGCACAGCCTGGCAACTGGTTAATATTAGCCATCTAAGCAGCAGAGACAATGTGTCAACACTGTAAATGAAAACATATCTGAGTCTTTTGTGATGAAAACACCCAAAAAGATTTGATTAGTAATTATTAGCTCTGCCTACAGAGAACAACAACTTCACAGTTTAGGCCCAAAACTTTTACTTTTCTGTGAAGAAACTGGTACTTCACAGGCTATGCATAAACAGAAAACATACCTTAGACACTACATTACCTACATTGGCTACATTAGCTCTATCCCCAGAGGTCTTTGTATCTATAACAACCAAAATCTCCTTGACATCAAGTCTGAGGTGAGTGTCAAAATGAGTTTGTCGGTATGTTTTATTTAGATTGCAATGTTTCACACTTGCATATCTTAGGAAATCAATTTATTAAAGTTGTTAAAAAAGGAACAAAATATTGTTGATAATATTGTTGCGGCAAACACCTGCAGAGTCCAAACTGTATTTATAACCCAAAATAATTCTGCAGACCGAACATAAACTTCACAATGCCCTGGGCATCCGTTAGGGTAAAAACTTCCAAACAAAAATGACAACATTACAAAAAGAAATCCTGGGGTGCTTTTCTCCAATCCATCTTACCTGTTGTAGTGCAGTTATTAAAAGCAAGAAGTTTCGCAACAGTTTGTTACACAGCCATGGGCTATGTGAGTGGCAGTGAATGAAAGACTGTCGATCTATAGTTTATCCATCAGGAAATCCAATCCGGATCATTCGAGATTTCAATAACAAATCCAAGCACCAGATAAACAGCAGCACAATAAGTGATTACTAATGCAAACAACAGAATTTCCTTGCGAGATGTATTCAGTGGAATTGACGGACAGATTACCGTCACAATCTTCCCTCTGTGAATTGGTCCTATCCCACCATTGGTACTAGTGAAAGGGGCAAAGAGGTGCTGCTTAGGGCTACAGCGAGGAGGAGTCCAGTGCCCAGATTAGGTGTAAGTAGCAGCTAATATGCTTGAGACTCCTCGTCCTCTCTGTCTCATTGTTTAACCCTCCCTTCAAATCATTCCCTGCCTCTGATCTCCTCTAATGAGCTCTGAAATCAATGAATGCAATCAAACATCACGCATGACATGAAATGCAGATTCGGTCAAGCTGTCCAGCAATAATATTCACTCAAAGGAGATGTTAACAAAGCATAAGATGGAAACATTTTTAAAAAATTAATTTTCAACAACACAAATCTGCAACTCAGATTTCGGTTTTACTACTAAGTTGCAAAATGCAACTCGTGAAACTGTGATATAGGCTGTACTTTGATGTTTCTTTGTCATTATGGCCTAAACATTGCATCATTTAAAAGAAACCAGTGTTCACCTGTGATGACCTTTCGGTCGCATGCAAACACTGGTCCAGCATGACAGGGACAAAGACAACAGATGACTTTTGGCTATATTTTGACAGGGAGCAAGACAACAGATGACTTTTGGCTATATTTGACAGGGAGCAAGACAACAGATGACTTTTGGCTATATTTTGGTCAAAATAATGATATAAGAGCCAAACTGCTCTAACGCATGTACAAAAGCTGGTCTGCCATTTATGGATTTATGAACGAGACAAAACAGACTACATGAGACTAAACAGACTTTGTACTACAATGAGTACAAAACACATTTAGTTAGTTAGTTAGTTAGTTAGAAGCCTTTATTAGTCCCTCTTCAGGGAAATTTCAATCTTACAGCAGCCAAAGCAAAATACAATAACATAAATAGATAAATATAAGTAAAAAATAAATAAATAAAAGTAAAGATATGAAATGGGATATTGCACATATGTGACATAAATTACCAATTATGTTGTGAGTGATTCACTGACATTATAGACACCTACATCATTGGTTCTGCTTCTCTCTGATCAGAGTATAAAACTCTTGTGTGAGAGAGAAGAGGCTGGTGTGCATCCACATGCAGGGAATGTGCACAGGCACATGGTCTCACATCTGCTGTCATGCTTTACCATGCTGATTGCTGTCCAGCACACTCCTCAAGCTCATCCACCTGACCAGTCTCTATGCTTAGCAGACAGGTGTCTATAATTAACTAATCTGTTCTGAGCCTTCATAATCCCATAAACATAGACATGGTCCACACACAAACACATACTCTCTCTCTCTCTCTCTCAGGTGAGAGTACTTCATGTACACAGTCGGTCACTTTAAAGCCTTGCAGGTATTATGGTACACAGATATTATATACATTCATATAAATAGTACCGCATGCAAAATGCAAATAATAAGGCCTTGATTATATGGTATTTTGTGCAGGTACGATAACCTGCATCTACTGAAACCTTTTAGAGAAACTGATGTGGGACTTAAATTGGAATAAGTTGTCATTTGCAAAAATCAAAGAAATTAAATGATTCAGCAGATTACTCAGATAAAGCACTACCGTGTATGTGTGCACAGGAATCAATTGCCAGGGTCATGCAGGTGGATTAAGTAACACAAAGATGTGGTAGTTTACCTGTGTGGTAAATTTTAACATGTACTACTTGTGTAACTGTCTTCGTATTAGGATTAACAAAGATCAATACATTTTACATTTAGTCATTTAGCTGACGCTTTCATCCAAAGCGACTTACAAATGAGGACAAGGAAGCAACTTCAATCACAATAAGAGGCAACAATGAAT
>JAZGTI010012432.1:0-15727 GCA_036877585.1 Botia kubotai
ACCAGACAATATTCCTGGAAGGGCCCTCAGAGCTTGTGCTACAGAGCTAGTGTGAACAAATGTGACGTTTAATTGTTTCCCAGCTACACAGAGACTATTTTTTTAACCCCTATCCGCACCTCCCCTGGCACACTCTGGCACCCCCCTATTCCAAATAACGTAGTGAAACAGCACTGTCCTAACTGTACACTGTGTATGATTGCAACTGATGTACTGTTAAAGGTTTGCTTTAATTTTACACATTTTTAAAATATGGCTCCACTTGGAACTAACAGGTATACATTGATACATGATTATACATTTCTAATGCTGTTATTTGCTGAGACTTCTTTAAATATTTTAAAGTTGAAAAAGAGAATGTATTAAACCTTCCTGAAACTGTCCCTTTTTGATTAAAGTTAAGCCTTTGCGGTCATGTGGAAGACACATGTTCTAGTGTGGCTAGCGACACCCACCCATCACACATTTTACTCCTGTAACTTATACACTCAATGACTGATATCAAACAAGAGTGGCAAATTTCATTATAAAGAATTTAAAAAAAAAACAATTACAATATTGCAAATTGAACATTTATAGCTGTCAATGCTCAAACTACTTGTTCAGATTCACTCTGTGATCAACCTAGATTTTTTTACCTGAAACTAAGCAAAGTCCTGCCCTAACAACAGCAATCTGGATACCTGTGATAACAAGTGAAAAATGTTGGAAGCAATCTACTCTGCCACTGCTAAAGCCTTTCCGATACCTCCACTTTATTAGGAAGTCTCTAATCTTTGCAGTCTCTTGCACTGATAAGGCTTTACCACTAATGCAGGCTAGTCAAAGTTCAAGCTGCCTTCAATGTTTCAATGCTTAACTTACTGAAGTTCCTGCATGTTCATTAGACAGTTTTATCAGAAGAGACTACCCCAATACCCATCAAGATGGGGAGAGGACAGTGAGTGAAAGAATTTAGAAGTGAAATGTTAAATGATTTGACACATCACAGTATTCTGATGTGTATTCACATTCTGAAGAATGATGTTAAAAATCTTGCTAACATTAAAAGTGAACCTCAGATATCAGATATAATTGCCAGGTATGCATAACAAAACCAGCCGAATGGCCAATCAAAACTAACCCAAGTATCATAGTTCAAATAGCAAAACTCAAAATATGACACTGCATACCCATAATACATATTTTCCAGTCGTTGTTGCGTATCACACACAATTTCTTATTGAAAATCACAGAATAGTAGTATGAAGTAAAATAAGTAGTAAAGTAAGTAAAGGATGAAAAAATCCCAGGCTGCCTAAGCCTTGATGTCCTTAGTTGATTCAGTTGCATCTCTTGCAGTTGCATCTCTGACGCCACTACAGTGATGAATTTTGCAATGCTATTTTGAAGCCTATTGGAATTTTTTACATCTGAAACTAGTGGCCCATGGCACGCAAAACGAGAAACTATTTACATAAATCGCTCTCCTCATAAAATTGTATTGTCTCACTGATAGCAAAACTGAGGGAGGACACCCATATATTTAAAGAGCCTATAAACGGGATGACAGGAGAACATAGCATTTGCTATCAGTCTATAGAAGCCATGTTGTCAGTTTTTTGTTTACTGGTACATCAGGTGTCATTACTGATCAGATCACATTAGTGAAGTTTCCACTGACAGAAATGTTTTAAATGGCTTTAAAGGTACCAGTGTTCTTGATGTAAACAGGGAGTAACTCAAAACCACCATAACTCACCAGTTTGATGGTGGCTGTTGTCACTCTTAAAAACCCTCAAATACGGAACGCGAATGAGCAGTTTGTTGTAGTTTTCCAGTCATTCTCATGTAAGAGTGCCAATTACATTCTAGTTAGTGTAATTGGCCAAAGTTAAATGAGAAAATTGCGTTTTATGGATGAAATCCTTTGTGACCTCCTGGTAAATGCAAGCCAGGATCTCAGCAGGTGCCACTATATTTAAAACAGACCAGTGTTCCTCCTGTGTAAAGCACTGTATTGTCAATACACAATAAACAATGTACAATGTTCTGCAGCACTACCAAAAGTTTTTCTAAACTGCACTTCATATATGAATACATATAAATATTAATGAGATCATGCCTAAAATAACGATGAAAATGCCTAAAATCAGTTTCCCCTGAGGAGTTTACTTATTTAGGACCTATTTCTTTTTAACAAGGCAAGTACTGTTTCAGATAGCTCAACATCACCTAAAATCTGTTTCTAAGCATTGATTGAGCAGTATTGTTCAATATGCGTCTAAAATTATGGATTTACACATTCACATCCAATGCTTAGTAATATGTAAAATATATAATGCTGTTAGAACACTGACACATTTAAATATTAACAGTTACTATATAAGTGGCCATTAATTTAGAGGCACCTATAATGTTTTGTCCAAAACATGAAGAGGAGACTGGATTTATATGGAGATTTACAGTTTTTTGAAACCAAACATAATCCACAGCATGAACAACAAGTCTTAACATGAAACATGACACTAGAACAGAACAAAACAGACACGTGACAGAATCCCCCCTCTTAATGGTGGCTCTGGCATGGCAGGACATGGCAGTCATGACACTCTCGGATGCCATTATCTGTAACATGGTCCCCAAAAAGTCACCAAATTACAAAATGAGGGATTGAGTCCCAGACATTACCGGGTCCTCAGGCACCACACAATGCCAACCCTCAAACTGTAACGTAAACGTAAGTGAAATCCATAACAGAGTTGGATCTCTGGCAAAGATCCACATGGACCATGGATCATGGACTACAAAACAAGATTTCAAAATAAAAGACATAATACTAGGACGCTAGAGCATATAACAAAACAGACATGTGACAGCACTTCCCAGAAATGTTTATTAGTTGTGGTAATTCTGTATAGTGTAGAGATAAAGCAACTACTAATAGATTAAGGATTTCAACAAGGGCTTGAGGATAAGATTTCTAATTTATTATGTACCATTCTTTATTATCTGTTACGAATCCGCACTCCCATGCTATGCTGGGAGTCCGGACTCGTATTATGAAATGCTTTTGTTTTCTGTTGTCATCACCGTCTTCACTTCCTGTTCCTGGTAATCGTCGTCACCTGTGTCTTGTATTTTTACTGCTGTCTGCACTTGTCGTCACCTCATTATTTTACGGTTAGTGTTTGTGTTTTTGTGTTGTTCATTTATTAAATACCGTTTATTGTTTAGTTCCGTGTTCCGTTGTTTTGTCATTTATATCACAAACACAACCGGCCCATCGTAACATTATCTTTATTATATAATTGATTGGTTTCTCTATGCTTACCTCTCCTTACAAAACCATCTTTTTTCAGAGATGAGTACTATATAAGGAATATCTTAATTCACAGATGATTTTGTTACCTATGAATTCTCTGGAGCCATTTCAATGTATTGTTAGCCTTCATAAGCATTTCATGAGGTAATGCAACCCTTAGCTTAAAGACATGAATCCATGGTAATTAATTAACTGTATAAAGAAATAGATGTTATCCTTACTGGCATCTCATGGGCTTCCCAGCATACATTACACGTTATGCTTGCAGTAGCACTGCACAGAGGAAGAGTACTCAATGCTGGATTGCTCGCATTTAAATTCATACTTTTAAATCTACTGACTGCTTATTTACTTATCTTACTGACTTATCTACTTAAAACACTTGCTTACATTTATTACAGTGGCCTAATTTAATTTATTGATTAGGTTTCTTGGCCTGTGAGTAGGGCTGCACAATTTGGAGCAAAAATCTAATGTTGTTCTAATGTTGTCTAATCTAGTGTTTTTTCTGCTCAACATTGCGGTTTGTGATTTACTATTATTTTAAAAAACAGTTTTAACAGCATCAAAGAAAGACCAAGCATGATACAAAACAAACTATTCTAACACTGTGCTACCATTTAAAACCACTTAAACATTTTAAAAAAGTTGATGCAAACATCTGTCATGACAAAATTAAGTAAATAACTACAGTATCTTGACTACATAAATGAATGTTACCATATTTAAGTCCTTAAAATAATCTCAGCTCTTGCGTTTTGAAAATCACAACCTTTCGAATCGCGGTTTCGGTTTATAAACAATTAATCGTACAGACCTACTTGTGAAGTATTAGGGTTGACTTGATTAATTTGGTGTTGTACAGTAGTAATTCTGTGAAACAGAACAATGGTTACCAAAAAGTCTATATTAAGATATTAATATTAATGATATAACTGGTAATTTGCTAACACTGGTGGGTTATGACAAAAAATATTGTAATTTATGCTTATGTTAATGCAAATAATACAATGCAAAACCATATGCAGGGTACCAAACTAAAAAGGCTTATCAGGGATAAAGTAGAAAATAGGTTCCCTTAGTTTTTGCAGTTTGTCAAAGGCTGTTCGTATTTAAAGTCTATTTAGTGCAAATTTATCTGTCACTTAGTAATATGGCTAAAACTAATACAACATTTAGCCCAGTGTTTGTTTTAGGTATAAGGCTTATAAATCACACTTAAACCACTGCTCTGAAAAACTGTGTGTTCAACTTAACTCACACTAAACGTTCCTTTACATGTGCATTACAATACCATAACTTTCACCAAAATTGAAAGCATAGATTAACCTTTATTTGGGTGAAATTGCAGTTACCCAATTTAACCAATTGCATTACTAAAATGTTTCAAGACTTGCAGATTTAATCACCATATAAATCCGCGATCACCTCTTCACAATGCTCTACACATGTTCGCTTTTAGCATGACCTATTACCATGGCAGTCTACAGCCCACAAATAGCCACATAAATACACCGATTTACTGCAGACTTCAAAAGTTTCTGCCCTCCCCTCTGCTAACAGTGACTTTCAAAAGCAGGGAAGGTCAGTTGAGGGAACAGCTTGTGAACAAAGCCTTCCTCTCCAACCATCTACAGCTCTGTTCAAGCTTGTTTAAACACCAATCCTCCCTCCGAATCAGAGCATTACTCAATCATCTGAAGTTCTCGTAATCAAAGTGCACTACTGTGGCTAATCAAAGACTCTAAATAACTCTTGCTCCCAACACAGGCCACCAGAGGATTAAAAATCCACTAGCCAGAACTAGGCTCTTCGATCCAAGCCCCGCTGCCTAATGAGAACTCCCTAAAGCCCTAGATCACAATGAAAAGTTTAGGCCAATGGACGAGCAGCCATCTTTAAATCCTTAGGAGATCTTATCCAACCAGATTAAAATAGATATTGGTCTCTGGGAGTACGCTGGTTAAAAGAACAGGAGAGGATTAGGGGAAGGTTCTGCAAGCCATGAAGTGTCTCATTTACATGGCACTTGCCTTAAAAACAGGATAACCTAGATGCAAGAGTTAAGTGTGAATTAGTGGCAGCATGAATTTACTCAGATCTAAGGTGGGATTAGACCTTATTTACTTTTCTTTGCTAATACTGGCTCTTTGTCTTCTAAGTCCTTGATGACACAATTACACTGCAGCGATATAGAGGTGTTTAATATTCTTTTGACAGCATTCTCAAAATCTTATTCAAACAAACATTAGTGCTTCCAAATACCACTTTTATTTTGTTTGACACACATTGGATTTGGTCAGGAGCTTTTAAAAACACCCCTTAAAGTATCCCTTCATTACAGTTGGAATACCAAGTTACCATTAAACCGTTTTTTGAGGCTATTTAAGTAACAATTTGATAATTTAGCAAAGATGAACTGTTGAGCTAATTATGAACCTTATTCTCTCACCAGCAAATTAGCAGAACCAACACAAAATCCATAACAGAGCATAACATTGATTTAAATCAGAGGAATATGGAAGAATATGGAGGAGTATTATGGCAGAATATGGCCATAAAACGTTTCAGATGTAAAAGATGTTAATACCGATTAAATACAGATTTAATGTCTATTAAATACAGATATTTTTCCTGAAAGAAAATGATTCACGGTTCACAGTTTATCTAACACGCTTTAAAAAATTGCTAGATATACACCAGCAGATCATCTCAATTATATATCAATATTACCATGAAAAATCTATTCTTTATCTTTAAAAGACGTGCACACTGAGAGAGGTCTGTAGAAAAGATCACAGATTTGACAAGCTATTCCTTGTCATGTCACAGTCGTCTAACTTTAAAATTGTTATGTCTGTTTTGGCAGGTTATTAAAACAAATGAGGATGCTTCGGACTGCAGTGGCACTTCCCCCGAATGGGACATGAGAAATGTACAAGCCAATAGCTGACTGTTCCCGAAGCTGGACAGACTTTGATTAAAGTGGACAATTAAGAGAAATATTTTGGCCAATTAAATATTCCTTGTTATTTTAATAATGCAAACTATGGCTAATTTACACAGCCTGACTTTGTCAAGGTAATGTGCAGCTGGTGTATCTGGATGACACTTTGAATATCATCCTTTGAGCACAGCTGTGGGTCCATTAAAGTTACACAATGCAGGTAGAGCACATATACTGTAGTAGCCTTACTACTAGG
Organism: Botia kubotai; assembly: GCA_036877585.1. Taxonomy (NCBI): domain Eukaryota; kingdom Metazoa; phylum Chordata; class Actinopteri; order Cypriniformes; family Botiidae; genus Botia; species Botia kubotai. The sequence goes on from JAZGTI010012432.1 coordinate 6,508, forward strand.
GTATTTTCATTTTACACATTTTGAACAACATAATTATTCACACTATGGATGTATGGTTTACGAACAATGCCGGCATTGGAATGAATCCAGCTAGTTTTACAATTAAAGACTTTCATTAGCAAATATATTAAAATATTGTGCAATTGGTTTTATTCTTTATGAGAATATACAAATAACAATCACTGTATTCTTTATGTAGTGCCGTGTAAATAGTGTATATTTAAATATTATATGTATGTATATAGAATACATTGCAGTCAAGCTAATAGATAATGGCATTGAGCACATTACTTGTAATTTTTTCACCAATTATTACACAGCTCTTCCAGTGTAATTAATTGGTAATAAAGGTTCGTTAAACTTTATTGTTAACAATTGCATTGTAACAAATCTGAGTTATTTTCCAGCAATTCCTAACAGCATGTGTCGTCTTTCAGACTCTAATCTAAGATATTATGGTTTTCTGAAAAGCTATGAAGGTGGTGCTAACATGCTAATCTCTTTGGACAATGTAATGCTTTCATCCTTCTGTCAAGGACACTCATTTCACTCGCCGCTGTGAAGACATGCCATTTTGATTGCTTTGGTTTATTCACAGAATATTATTCATGGCATTTGTTGTCTTTCCAATAGGACTGGGTAGCTTTGCATTGTTTGGTTTCTTTCCCCAAACATCCACATTCTTAAAAATTCATGGATTTGTTTTTCTTCACCCATGGCCCATAAAGCCTTTGTTTGTCACCCACTAAAATCTTATTTTTGAGCACCAATATGTTTGTTTTGGTATGTATATGTTAGTGTCTGTTTCAAGGGCAAAAGAGCAATCACACAAATCAGATTTTTGACTATAGTAAAAATATTCTGATTAACTTTGTTTATTATAATTTGGAATTTCGTCTCCTCCCAGTGCTCACATTCTCATTCAATGTAGTCTAAAAACGGAATACTTCATTCTACAAGGGAAAGGTAAAAAACCCTATCAGTTTTATCTAAAGAGGTAAATATGTGGTTGGTGAATGTTCTGGCTAATTGCCTCTGCTGCCACAAATCTTCTGCTCTTTAAATGTATTATGTAATTGCTTGACTGTGTTCGCTTCCCCTGGAGGCATCCACACATAATCAGCACACTCTATTTGTGCTTCCCCACCAGTTGCATATTTAATCATTTGTGCTGTGTGTTGTAAATTGGCCCTCCTGACACATTTCTTCTATTATAGGCCTGAAATAAAGCGATTACTTTAAATATTGTGTTGACTTTCTGTGCATCAGTGATGCCCTGGGTGAGACTGACAATGACTGTAGCTTTTAGCATTAGCGGGCCCATTACGCCACATACACACTGTAACGGAGAGTCAGAGGTATTGGGATCCATTTGCAGCTGTTATTCAGAATAGTAAACAGGCAGGGTTGAGAGCCAACAGTAACAGCAGGGACAAGGCAAAAGCAAAACGGGGCACAGGCAATGGTCGAGGCAGGCAGCAACAAACACAGTCCAATAAACAATCCAAGGGGGTAGAGACAGGCAGCAAACAATCAAAAATGATAAATAATCCAAACGGTAACAACAGGCAGGCAAGAACACAGGGAAAACTGCTCAGTAATGATAGCCGGGGCAAATCAAGACTTTGCAAGAAGTATGCGCGTGTGTGTGTGTATGGCTTATACAGTTAGTAATGAGGTGCAGGTGTGTAGCAGGGGTATGGTCAGTCCCAGGTATGAGACATGCTGGGAAATGAAGTCCAGATGAAACTGGTTAGTATTCAGGCGATGGTTCCCTCTGGTGGTGTGGAGGAGGTGGCACGGGAGCCTCCTCTGTACACACACAGCAAAAACATATCTGTGCATAGTGGAATCTTGTCAAAGTGGTTAAGAGAGGAGTAGAGGGGGCATACATTCAAATTTTTTTAGATAATGACCGCCATTTCTTTTTCTTAGTCACTGATGACAGCTTAAAACTAACCGATAATGGCATGCTAGCAGTGGAGGAGGCCATTTATTCCTCCTGACAAGACTCAGGGGAAGGCCACATTTTTTTGACATTTGACCATGCAAATCTGATCCTGCTACATTATTCCACATACATCCCCTCAGCTGCCTGTTAAGAAAGCAGCTACAAGCAGCATCCCCCAACAGTTCTAATAAAGGCCACAAAGCAGGAAAGCAGGCGATTAAATATGAATGTAAAGGGTGATTTAAAAAAACGAATGACTGTCGCTCTTCATCTGGCCAGGTCTCTCACAGCCTGAACAGGGTGGTGTTTTATACAGAGATTGGGGGGGGGGGTAAATACGGACCTGTCGAATAATTAACTGCCAGGGAAATTTCAAACAGTGTTTAGCTTTGGCAGGGAGGGGGCATGCATACTAACAAAGAGTTACATTGTTGAGCTTCTCTGTTGATGATCACTCTCGATTTGCAAGATTAATTGTGGGCGATAATGGCCAAAGTTAAAATAAGGTCTTCACTAAGGTAGGTGGTGAAGATGCGTTTTATGAGAACAGTCAAGCACAATCAGAAACGGCATGCAGTTGCTGTTCATGGCCACCGAGGTGCAAAGCAAACACACATTACCTCAAGAATGGTTCGAGCTGGCCTCCTCATTTCCTAGTTATGGCACTCTCCACTAATAAGGTAACTTCTTATGTCTTCCTGTTTATTTATTAATCCCCATACGCCAGTGCCCTGTTCATTTATTAATGTTGCACCTTCCGTCTTTTTTAGTTAAGCGTGAATGTCTCGTGAGATAGTGATGGGATGGGGGCTGTCTAAACAGGGTCTGAAAAAGGGAGGGGTAATTTAACAGGGTTGGGAGGGTCACCTCACCTGCTGGAACTACAAGCAATCAGGGATGGTGAATGTTCCCTGAGCTGACAGCTTCCGGTTGGACCCTCTTGTCATGGCCAGATTGCCCTTATAAGGCCTAATAATGTGCGGTGGCCAATTTTAATAAGGGAGACTTTAATAGGCTTTCTAGCTGTCTGATGCTTTGTTGAATTATTGCCATGATGTGAGGGAGGGTAAAGCAGTCCGCCCCTTGGTTGCTTGCGAGCAAGGGCTGTAATATGTCAGGCAGGCAGCTCTGTGCTCAAACAGACTGTGAGGCTGACAAGTAAATAAACCTAATTAGCTTGCGGGGCAAAATAAACTGCTCAATGAAATGACAGCAGCAAGGGCCAGCGTTCTTAAACAACTGTCAGGCATTCTGGCAGCAAGCATTCAAAGCCTGAATATAATACAACTCCCCACACTCAAATGCGCATTCGCAGAAGATCATTTATTATAATAACAAAGTTATTATAGTTCAATATTCCTCAACTGTTACCGAGTAAGGTATGCAGTGTGACACTAACAAGGAATGGGATTAGGGTTTGTAGGCTTTTCTGAGGTTCATATTTAAAATTAATCTGTGGCAATGCTGCCACCAAAATGGATTTTAAATGATCTTTGGAGAAAACATGTAAAGCCAGGTAGAGAAACATTAAAATATTAATGTCAGGTCCCTCAATGCATGATTATGGGCCCTTTTAATAGCATTTTAATTATTCATCTGCATAAAAATGAGGTACCTGGACTGTGAGGGACAGAGCATGGTACTATAAATGGTGAGGACCCTATCTAAGAACACGTTTTGTCTATTCTAAGAGCAAAGGAAGTAGAAAGATGAAATGACCCTGTGTCTAAAAAAGACTGTGTTTTGAAAATGTTTTAGTTATTTGGGCTCAGAATTGAGAACTCTTTTTTTATTTCTGTCCAATATGCTGGAATCAAATTTTTTACTTAGGTTAATGTCTGCTCATGGTTATGAATGGTTGGCACACCATACTAAAACCTCTGGCAGAATATAGTACGAAAATAGTACGGGTGCTGTATATTTGCACCAAAATAGTACAGAATAGTTTATTTTGTACCCAAACCCAATAGTTATGGGTAGAAATATTATGGAAATCATAAACTTTCTGTTTATGATTCTGTTTATCATAAACTTTTTCTGTTTCTGACAATGTATAGTTAAACATCATGCATTTCATGATAGCAACAGTTCACCAAATAAGCTTATTCAGAAAGACAATTCTGAGACTTTAAAGCTTGGCATACCCAGACCTTATGGTATCTCCCTCTATCTCTCTCTTTTTCTCCTCCAGGCCCGATCTCTCCTCATTAGATCACTTTATCTCCTGGCGACCCACTGCTGTTCTGCCTTGTGTTTTATACTGCTCCAAAATAATTTACAGGGATGTTGACATCGGTTTCTCCTTCCTGAATATGGTTACTCTCCACTAACTGCTTTGTAGTGAAGCCAGCTCGGTTTTACTTGGAGTTTGTCTGAGCCCACAGCAGAAGGAGCAGATACTTTATCAATAGGTAGGGATTGCGCAGCCCCGAGCACTGTGAAATATTACAGATGGTTTGCTCTAGCCGGGAGCCTGAAGGAACCAAACAACACATCCTGGACAGCAATATTCTTCTGTTTAGGAGATTGTTTTTTTCCAGAGTCCAAAACAAATTTAAACAATATTTCTCACAGAACTACATGCAAGGTGGTCACATGACACAACTGAATGTGCGTTGCCAATTGTGACCCGCGTTTAGATCTGTTGAAATGTTTGTAAATGTTTACATGTAAATGTCGTATGGAATGAGGGCTTTTAGCATTAATCAGTTTTAGTTGCTTGTGTCAATATTTAATTAACCCTCTGGGGTCGGCAAAGGCGCCGGCGGGAGCAACTGCATATTTTCCAGATGACAGCAAAAAGAACTTAAACTGCTCCGTCAATTTTGATCAGACACATAAAAGTAATACATCATCTGAATCTGTAAAGGGTCTACTTTAAATTGTGTACGATCAAAGTATGAACAAAACTTCGTGTTTTTTTTAAAACAAACAGTAAACAAACAGACACACAAACAGTTTGATTGGAATGTTATCAAGGAAATCATCTGCCTTCTCAGCTCGCTTAAAAATTCTGTCATAAAAATGTAATTATTGTTGACAATATTAATTATGATGAGTGCAGCACACAGGAGTGTCAGAAACAGAAATCTGCCGGGGATACAAAATATTAACGTATCCTCTAAAAAATCTGCTAGAACACAAGCAAATGAAACATCACTGGGTAGTTATTTCTGAGGAGAACTGTCAGTGAAAAGTTCCTCATAAAAATAAAATGAAGTCACTAAAATGTTATTACAATTACTTGCCATAAACCTTGTGCATAAAGTGTCCAATCCAACATTAAAATATTTTTACCCTCTAAAATTTGTATTAATTCTTCTTTGAGGCTGCATGATCAATCTGAAATGTACAAAACAGGTAATCAAGGTAATTAATTATATACTTTTGTGTATTAGAACACTGCACAATGTACAGTGTCTTTAGTAATTATCGAGGAAGTGAAGTAACATAACTACATGGTGTTACATTGTACATTGTGTATGTAAAGGCTCTGTAATTAATTATACTCAAGCAAAGCGATCTTAAACGTTCTGTGTGGATAAGCGCACTAATGTTCTTTTAATTGTCTATATTAAAAGAATAGCCATGGTTAGTTTATGAACTGATTTTATGTACCAATTTACAGTACGAGTTAAACAATAAAATTAGGACTTTTTAAAATTTTGCTTTTACTGGTATTAACAAAAATCAGAAAAGATCATGTATTGCTTTAATTATGGGATAGCAGCATAAATTAACAGCATATATTTCTTATGTTCCAGGTGTCTGTGGATCAGTTAAATGTCCTTTTTGGCAGATGTACGTGTGTAGTATCCTTGGTATGATGGTTTAGTGTTGGCTTGAACAGAGTGACAATTTAGAATTCTTTCACTCCTCATTTCTTTATAGATCCGAATCTTAAAAAACACAGACTTAATGGGTCAAACACACAACAAACCTCAGCCCCAGAAGACAGCTGTTTAGGAACTCTGTCAATACACCATGAAAACAGTCACATCTCTCTCTGCTCTCTCTTTGGCTCTGTCTGTGAAATAAACCTTCCCCTGCCTTTCAAAGCACTTTAGAGTGTTAAATAAACAGAAGCTTTAGATTTAACCGGGGAGTCTAACAGCTGTGACCTTTTCACTTCAAATGCGGTGAGGCCAAGTCATTAATATTGCCATGGCAGCCACCCGAGGCAGACATAAACTGCTGATAAATAAACGGTTGAATCATTTATGAAGGGTTCTCTGCCTCTTCATACAATATGTCCTATGACATGCCCATCTCACTTCTGTTCAGCCCGTAGAGATTTTAAATGCTAAATGTATGTGCATATTTTTCCTATTGCCAGTTATATTGCAAGCCCCGATCCCTGATGGAACATGAAAGGATCACTGGTCTATAATGCTGGCAGAAATTATAAAATCCCACAATGTCCTGCTGCTGTGTGGATGACGTTAATGAGTGTGCTTAAATGCTTTGCATGATGCTGGCTTCCTTATTTTCTTGTTCCTAATTTCCTATTTTTCTCTGCCTGTTTAGTGACTGCTAACAACTTATTGGAATTGGACAGACTTGTTAAACCAACCACTTACAGACATGCAACATGTAGAGAGGAGATGCTGTGCGAACATGCAGTTTTGGTTTGATCCCAGTGTCATCCCTTCCGAAGATTAAACACAAGACAAAACTAAACAACAATAAGGAATGTTTCTCCTTGAGTTCCAGAGTTCTGTTTATCTCTTTCAGAGGAAAGGATACTCTGTCAGAAAATGTAACTTTATATATCCCATAGTCTTTGATCAATGCAGGATGGACTGATCCTGAAACTCTAGAGCTCTCTGGGCCTTGGGGCCCCTGATGGTTTTATTCAGGCCTCTAGCTAAACTTCTGTCAAACCTAATATAAACAAAAATCAAAATTTCAGTGAAGCCATCTTAATAAAAGCACATTTCAAAGCAAATTACAGCCTCTTTCAAAGAACTTCCAGCCACAGTAATCCGGGCACTCCAGGATTACCAACAGAGGGCGATATAATGCTACACAACCTTTATAATGGACGTTTTTATATTGAAGACCAACATTTGGTCATTAAGTATTATAGGCCAAAAGCTACACATAGTACAATGCTTAGAAATATAATTATGCTCTATTTTACAATCTATACATACATATATATGTATGTGTATTATGGAGGGTCAAACAGGAAAAATTATATAAAATCTAAATATATAGTTATGAATCTGTCAGGTGATCCTGACATTCCCTTTGTTGTGTGTCAGAGCATGTTGTTAAGATCCCGACTCAATCCTGGTTGTGGTTCTTGTTTCTGGGAGTCAGAATCTAAACTCATGCTCTGGGTCTTTGGCTTCTGTGGAAGCACATGGCTTCTGTTTGCTTACATTTTGCCATGTGCTCTCCAGTCGTGTGTCTTGACCCCGCCCCCTTGTTACCTTATTGGTTTGTTCCCTATTTAATGTCCTTGTGTTTGCTGTTTTGTACCAGTTTGTTGTTTGAGAATTCCTGTTTTGAGTGTGCCTGTTCTGTAATGTTTGAGATTACAGGCGATAATGACCATTTTTAGGTTTGGGCTGGATCCTGTATTCAGGGTTATGGTTCACCAGCCTAACTACACATGGACTATTGAGGAGTATGTTAACTTTGCCCTAAGGATGGCCGCTTCAGACCTTAGGTTAGGAGAGGCGGATCTCGATCCCAGGGCCCCAGTGGTGGAGATTACTAACCTGGAACTCGACCAGCCATCACCCCCTGAGACACAGCAGCCGCCTGGGCCGACTGTGGACTATAAGCCAGAGTTCGACACGACCGAGGGAAGGATCGGTCCAGAACCAGACCGCTGGAGGAGTCCGACCACGTGCATGAGCCGGTGGCAGCTGAGATGACTGTGGATTTACCAGTGGAGCATGGGGGAAGCCTGGAGGACCCTGCCCATGACACAACTGCTGGGGGTGAGTACGGACTGGCTCAGAGTATACAGACTGTTATGCCTATCTGTTCAGATGATATAGTAATTCCACCCAACCTTCCTCCCCTGCCTCCTCTTATGTATCCTCCAACCTCATCTCTGATGTCGCTGGAGTCTGTCAGTCCCTCGTCTCACCCTCAGCTTACCAGCAGTGTCGTGGGCTCGCTGCTGGACTGTCAACTACCAGCTATATCCTCGCTGAGGACAGAGGATCCCTTGGCTATACTTTCTGCCTCCAAATCCCAGACTCCTCCTCAGCCCTATGACCCTTAGTCTCCTCCATGGCTTCCAGCTCCCTCGTCTCCATCATCGACCACCGGTCCACCAGCTCCACCCGGCTCTCTCGTTCCTCCGGTTCCACCTCGTCACTCCGCCCCACCGGCTCCGTTGAGCTCCTCCTACCCTCAAGACCATCCTCCATCGCTCTGGCTCCGCCGCGTCCTTCCAGATCTCCTCCTCCACTTTGGTCGCCGAAGTCATCCGCTCCACCTCGGCCCTCGGGACCCTCGTCAGCACCCTGGCTTGTCTGCAGTCAGCCTCCGCCTCGGGCTTTGCTGCCCCCATCTCCGCCGCCATCGGTCGGTGCCCTGGCATTGTCGACCTCTCATCCACCATGTGTCCTCCCTCCATCGTCTCCGCCGTGGGATACCTCCCTGGCTCCTCAAGTCTCCGCTCTGGTGCCTCCCACCATCAATGCCACCTTGGTCATCGACGGTGCTTATATGGCGTGAGGACATGCCTTTTGGGAGAGGGGCGTTATGTTAGGAGTCCGGACTCTTATTTTGAAGTTTCTGTTTGTCTCTGGTTTTTACTGTCTTCACTTCCTGTTTGTAATCGTCATCACCTGGTTCACTTTGATTAGTCTGTCTATTTAAGTTCCCTGTTTGTATGTATAGTTTGTCAGTGATTGTTGGATGTTGCTTCTTGTATATTTCCTGACTTTTTGTATTTTGGCTTACCCTGGATTACTCTTGTTTCTTGTATTTTTGGATTCTCTTTGTTTCACAACATTTGTCTGCATTTGTCGTTGTCCATATCACCCACGGTTAGTGTTTGTTTGTCTTTTGTTTTTCATTCATTAAATATTCTTGTTTATTTAGTTCCTGTTTCGTGCTCCTCGTTTTTTGCCCTACAAACACTACCGCTCCGTAACAATATTGTTATGAGTCTGTATATATAAATGTAAATTAGAATGTATGGTTATACCATACATACATCGGCGCCATCTCTCTTGTCACGATGGCGCCGCGGATGGCAGCCTCTGTGCTTAGCTCTCCAGTTGTTTTAGTGTTTTTGTT
>JAZGTI010012433.1:0-15727 GCA_036877585.1 Botia kubotai
ATGTAAACAAATAAATATCTAGCCGACAAATAGTAAATACACATGTAGTAATAAATAATATAGTTATAAACACCGGAATAGTAACAGTGGGACAGAAGCTCTAGAAAAGCTATTTCTGCTCTCTAGATAACAGCCAGACCGAGACCGCCTTAAAAATCGACATCACCTCTAAAAGAAAAGTGTGAGCACAAATTAACATCTACTATATCAGATACTATATCAGTTTTAATATTATTTTTGTTTATCCAAAAAATCAAGAGGGACATTTTTAGGGCACATCTGGCTCTGATTACAAAACTCTTACTTCCATATATTCCCTTTCATTTAGAGCAACATTCCTTCCTCCCTATTCTTTCTGTCAATCATTTTTCACATTTCACTTGCAGATTTCCATGCTCAGACTTCTTCCTTTTTCCTAGTATCACACTTCCTTTCCTTTCCATCACACTTGCTAAATGCTGGCTCTCCCTCGATCACTCTTTCCAACTCAAACTGACGGGAGTATTTTGGCCACAGGCCGACAGAAGGTCTATGGCAGCATCTTAAATGGAAACTCTTTGACAGGAACATGATAAAATAAGCATATAATTCACAATGGTTAAATGTATGGCAGAAATCTTTTACATAAAGACAACACTGTCTGACTTGGTCTGCAGGGAAGAGTATTAAAAGCTAAAAGCTTCTGAGTCGTTAGAGCAAATTACTTTCCCCTTAGTGAAATGTAAGATCTTCATTCACATTCACATTTCTGTTCAGAATAAAGCTATGATAACCTATTTGATTTTATGCCCACTGGCAGTATAAAAGCAAATTAACTGCTACAAACTGCTGCTTACTGAAACTAGAGGCTGTGAAAATCCCTGAAGGTCAAGTAATGCTGAAACCTTCACATCTAGGACAGTTGCTTGGCTCTTGGTATTCCCCATTCAGATGTTTCATATAATAATAGTTGGGGTGATGGTAGACTTGTGGTTGTGGATTTGGGTTGGTTATGCAACGCTTGCAGGACTGACTTCAGACTGGTGATGTGTGAGTCACTTTGAAAGTCACTGATAGAAACCCCATCACCACAGTGAAACTTGACTGTTCCAGTGAGAACCGCCCAAAAGTACCACCGTCTCTGTGTCTAATCTCATATACCATGTCATACATGGTGCTGCGAGCAAGACAATGACCTGCAATGCTCTTCATAAATGCACAAAGAAAAACAGCTGAATAATCCCATTGTCGCAGTGACAAAAATATAGCTTTAATCAAAATAATGTAAAAGCTTTATTCCTGCTAAATGTTGATGCACCATGATCAGGTAAGATAGAAGGTTAAGGCTGCAATCCATAACTTTTGCCTCTCTATCTCTGTTTAAAACATAAAATTGCATGTTAGTACTTATATTTACGAATGTTAACAAATTTCTAGTGGCATCCAAACTCAAATAATAACTCATTACTATAAACTTACTGTTTTGAATCAGGGAAGGAAATACGATTTTGGACACTGATTTGTTATGTACTTGCTCATTAACTGTTTTTTGTTTATTTTAACCAGAAAGAGTTACAGATTGCAGCTTTAATATTGGGACCCTCACAGCAATCAGTGTAAATCATAATGTCTTAGATAAAAATATGCATCTACTACATTATAAAGCAATAAAGCTTTTGGACTACATCTGGCTATTTTTATAGCAAATACCAGTTGCTCAATTTTGCCGCTGGACATTTTTTCCATTAAGGCATTACCTATGTCCCTATAAACAGTAAAAGTGAGCACACAAAGACAAGCAGACAGTGTTCACCGTGCAACAATCACATGTCTCCGAGCCTTCTTCACATGCTGGGGATTGTTTCTCACCATATGTTTACTGCAGTGCTAATTAGCCAAGCTCGTGTTGTTTATGCTTTTGCAAGGTGTGTGTGTTTGCAGATGGAGGGGTGTGAGCAGCAACAGTACACTGATGACAATACAAACTTTATTTTTCATTGTTACACACTTTCACTTCAGGTTGGAGGACAAAGCACCTATATCCTTATTCCTAATGTAAATCAATATAACACTCATTTCAGCCATCAATCACATTTTCACTGCAGCTGCTGTGGACAATCAGTCTAATGATAGTATGAGATTTATAAAGACACTAAAAACATGTTGTATAATAAAGACACTAAAAACATCTAAGTCTGAAGCTTCTGCCAAGTGTTACATAACACTAACAACATCAGTGCCAAGATACCACATAACAAAGCAAATATGTAGCAATATTTATACACAGGAGAGACCATATAACCCCTCAAAGGACTTCTAACAAATTCTCTGTCAGTGAAAATCTAATGACCAAACATTCACAAAGCAAAATCTGGTCTGTTCCATTTTGGTACCTAACTGTAAAACTGTGAGTGATAAGACCTATAGACTCTCGATTCTAAAATAAATGACTCTAATTTTATAGTTCAAAGATTTTCTCATTTCACATAGTTAATAAGAGTGAACGTTTACTGGATATGTTTCATAAGCACTTTTCAACGACAATAGTCAATGCCAAACAAAAGTGTGCCCTTAAAAAAATTTCATACAGGTCTTTCCTTATTCTATTTGTCACTTAATTGCTCTTTACATATAAACAAACAATACAGGTGCACTCACCTGATACTCTTTTGTCTCCAGTTAAGCAAGGTCCCTTCATCAATGAGCTTCCAGGCCTCATTATGTTCCTTGAGGCACACTGAATTTTAGAAGTACTCCTCTGGACTGTCATTCGACTCTTTGCACTTCTAGAAAGGTTGGGATTTTTCAGAGAAGTGTGATAGTGGGTTGTTTTGTCTGACTGAGAGGGTGATGGTAGGTCTTCATCACTCTCTGAACTCGCAAGAGTATCATCATCTTGGTACCCCGACTCAGCTTCTTGGTTTAAGGTGCTATTACTCTTTTCTGATTCAACACCTTCTCTCCACCTCCATGACTGCTGATGCTCTGCCCACCTAACCTTTGATATTGACCTCAGGTTTGCTGGTCCTATATAAGATAGCTTTGAAGCTTTATGTTTGTCCACTTTGTTGGTGGAAACTGAGGAAGAGAAGAGGGAATGAGAAGATCTTCTGCTTACATGGTCTTTTCTGAGCTTACTTTGTCCTAGCAGGCCACCTATTCCTTCTCTTCCTCCAAGCCTATCATCTACAAGCCTTTTATTTCTGTTGTCGACCCTTTGCCAGCTATTTCTACTGAACCAGTCACTAGAGGATTGAGAAGCTACATTAGGGTAAGTCCCCTGTGGCTTCCCTCCACAAAGTACAGAATCATGCCTCAGAAACGTATGTTTCCTTTTATGGAACTTTGATGGGCTTAAAATGGGATTTTTGGAGTAGGGGTGCACATATGAGGGTATAAAAGGTGAAGAAGGATATATAGTTGCGGATGGAGGGTATCCTCTGTAGAGCCCAAAACCAAAAGAAGTGGCCGAGAGTGGCATTTTGCAAGGTGAGTGATAACAACCACCTCCTGTTAGTGGAAATCCAAGTTTGTGCACCACTGGACAATGTGTGACAATATGTTCAGCTGGCTGTGAGGAACACCCGTTGTTTCTTTTCAAATCTGCCATCCCAACGTAATGCAGAGAATCACAGGGGAAGTCAGACCGGGGTGAGTAGTAGCCACTGAAGTTGATTTGAAACATGGCTGGATGGTGAAGGTTTTGTGGCAGACACTGAAGAACATGAGGGTAATTTTTCCCTTTTGAGCTCTTTCTTCCAGATTTAGCTTCATCTCCACACGCTCCCTGAGCAATATGATGCACAATATGAATTGCGCTAAGTCTGACCACTAAGTCCTCAACCTCTGCCAGAAAGGCTGGGTCTTGTCTCTTGGACCTGAGTTGAAGATACTTCCTCTTACATTTATGTCTCCTAATCTTATCACGGCTAAAGCAAGTATGACCTTGTCTATGGCACTTGTATTTGGGTCTTTTTTGTTCCATCAATACTGATCGAGAAAGGTGTGCTGTTCTGCAGCCTAACTGGGATTTGGCCACAGGTTTTGTTGATTGCAAGGAGGAATGTGATTGTGATCGTTTTTCAGTCATTGCTTTAACTTTTTGGGAACTGCTTGCTGTTTGAGCAGAATGTTGATCATATTCACAGTTGCCAGTATAAATCTTTCTTCTGAAACAACCAGCAGTCATTGAAGGAGACTCAGGGTGTTTAAATGAGTGAGGTAAGCTGCACAAAGCTGACTGGCTGTGTTCTCCAGGAGTAGACCAAGAATTCATCTGACTTGAAGATTCTGCCATTTGCTGAGACTTTAGGACAGGAATTTGTTCAGAGTCTTGGCCAAAATGTTCTATTTGAGTTTTAGGTTTACGACCTCTCCTCTTTCCTATGTAGATAGTTCCACGCTTGCTGACATTAATTTGTGGACCAAGTTTTCCGCCAAAAGATGTTACAAGCGAGGATAAAGATTGTGTAGGATCTGCAACTGAACAGTCTGCATCTCCTTCATTGCCATTCTGAGGGAAATCTGCTTTATAGCATTGTTTCTGCCCAGAGAGAAACTGTGTGAGCACTTCATCTCTTTTCTTCATTCTCATTTTATTGATATTTTTGATAATTGTTTTCATTATCAACTGATTTCTTTTGCGACAAATTTGGGTATCATTAGCACCCTTCCCCACAGATCGTGAGTCTAATGATTTCTGTGGCTGAACGGAGGAGGAAAGTTTGGGCCGACCTCGTTTTCTTTGCACAGGCTTTTGAAGTTTCAGGCCAACCTCAGGATCAGGGACATTTGTGTGTTCAAGTATGGGAGACTTATAGGTCTTATACGACTTACTTCCCTGAGGAGTTTCATCCAACCTGATCATTTTTGGACGGCCCCTTTTCTTCGGCTGGGGTTCTTGGGATGTGACTTCTGATCTGGGTGATAAATTTTGCAGTTTATGTTTAGCAGGTCGTCCAACTGGTCTTGGTTTAAGCTGTGGTGATGCCAATGCCTTTAAGGATGTATTGGACGGTACTTTTTGTAGTTTAGGTGTTTGAGGAACTGTTTTACAAGCAGTGGAACTAACATTAGCAGTCTTCACCAGATCTATATTTCCCACTTGAGTTGCCACCTTCGTCATTCCAACAACTTTTTCTGTCTCATCACCTGAAGTTCTGTCAGTGGAACAAATAGAAGTGTTATACTGCGAATCAGAACAGCAGGTAGTTTGAGAGAAAGACTGCACATCTTCTACAGGGCCTGAACTGTGTCTAGCTCTCTTTTTATTCTTGTCAGTTGTATGCCCCACCATCCTGCCATTCTTTGGCTGGACAGCAACAGGGATAGTTTGGGCAGGTTCCATAGTCATTGTTTTGCCACAGTCATTGTCATTGACGTCTTCACCTTCATTATGCCTTATGCTCCATACGTTGCTCTCCAGCACCTCTGATGTACAAGTGCTGCTCTCAGGAACTGATGAATCAGCAGATTTACTTAAAGCAGGAAGGGCTGATGGTGTTTTCATAGAGGGACTTGGCTGATGTACTGAATCTTTTTCTTTACTTCTTTTATTGGTTACAGTTTTAAACATGTTTTTGGAATCTCCATCCAGTTTGCTGTCCTCTTTAGCATTTACAGTCAAACATTTTTTAGCATTACTATCCCTGATTTTAGAGATCTTGGTCTGTTTAGGAGGACAGGTCGTTTGCTTTATGGACAGTGCATTCTCAAACAATGAGCATTCACTGTGATTTTTAGAACTGGAGGATGACTGCTGTGATGGCTGAGCTTTCGGCGATGTATCTTTTGAACTATGTGAGGGAAGGGAGGAAGTTACTGTTGATCCAATAGGAAGATTGTCACCCTTCAGTTTTTGAACATTAAAAACCTGTGTGCTGTCATGTGGACTGGAGTTTTGTTGTAATGAAGATGGTGGAGAACGAGCAGCTGGAGGTGAATATGTCTGCTTTAGTGGGTTAGAGGAGCCTATCCTGTCTGAAAGGGGTACTTTGCTATCAGTCTGTGGTTGAACTGCATATGAGGGTCCATCTGATGTTAATAATGACTTTGAATCTGTTTTCTTTGTCTGTTTTGATGGAGCCTGTTGGATAAGAAAACACTAGTTGACCAAAATTCATCAGGAAATCTTTCACATTTTTCAAGTCATTCCATTTACTGTAGGATGTCTGGTAAAATTAAGCTAAAAACAGTCTAGACTGACTATAAATTTCAGGAAATTTCAACATGCATTTGGCTGTATTAAGTTTGTAAGTTAATAAACTTACAAATTCTATCAAAACTCTATTTTAAGGTTTAACTTAGACACTCTATTAAAACACCTCTGTCTGACCTTCATGCTCAGGCTCCAATAAGAGTAAATTGTAATCATCATAATATTTACAATTTTTTACTGCAAGCAGAATATATATGGAATATATAACAATTCAATAAATCACCCAGCCTACTCTAGTATTCTAATCATTAGTGAAAGATAAATATGACAAAATAAGAGGAGAAAAAATCTTAACAATAAACAAAAGCAAGGAAAATAAAACACAAAATATTCAAACAAATGATCAAGGTAAACAGGAGGAATATATTTAGCAGCAGTCTTTTAAGCAACTGTCTGTGAGAGAGAAGACAAAGGGGGAAGAGAGCAATATGAAGGAGAAGACAGAGTGAGCAAAAGAAAATGAAAGAGAGTAAGCACATGGTGTAATGAGGGGACGTAAAAATAGATTAAAAAATGTCCAACCGCTGGTGTCTAAAAATGTCCCAATGCGGATACAAATAGAAACAAGTATGTCACAATTAATATTTTTTAATTAACTTCAAACAAATGCTGAGCATCACAACTAAAAGAAAGAAAGAAAGAAAGAAAGAACATACCTTTTTAGAGTGAGGGATAAAATGTGTAGCATCAGCTTTTCTGGAGGAAGTAGGAAATGTAGTTGTGGAGGTTTTCGAGGAAATGCAATCATTGCTGCCTTTTCTCGGGATCTCCTGCTTTGACTGGTTTTTCCCAGTGTTCTCAGGTCCTGACCCTTCACATAAGCTATGTCCATCTCCGTGTGCAAGCTTCTGAGAGATTCTAACTGTGGGCCTGCATATGAAGTTCTCAAGGCTCTTCGGGGGCTTCTTGGTCCGTTTTGCTCCAAACCCTATTTTCATTCGTACATTTCCATCTGACTGGTCAGACTTCATAACTGTTGTCTCCTCCTGCCTGCTCTGCTGCTGAAGTTCACTGCTGGTGCTCTTTGAAGAAGCTTCTGGTTGAGTCCCTTTGGTCTTACTCATTTTCTTCCCATTCTCTCTCTTTTCCTTCTGTTCTTGTCTCTCAGGTCTCAGCGCATGTGCCGTCTTTTGCTTTTTCTTATCCATCTGAGCTTTCAGAGTGACAGATGTGGATAAAATATTTGTCAGAACAGACCTCCAGGCCAAAATTTGTCAATACTGTTCAGTTTATTACATGAAGTGATATTGTGATTGTTCGTCTTATTTCAGATTCTTCTATCATCTCACTTGACTTGAAGGAGTAATCAGGTATTGGTACCATGGAAGGGACTACAAGGGAAGTAACAGTAAGAATGTTACATTAGAACAATGGTTATAGTGTTTACTTGCAGTGTCTTTTACACATGATATGACACAGCAATCAAAATGGTTCATCAGAAAACTGTGGTTCCATCCCAACGAGGGAAGAAATCACTTTCCCGGACTCTTTCTTTCACTCTGCCCAGTTGATGGAATGAACTCCATATCTCCATCAGAATGGCTGAGTCATTAGCCATTTTCAGGAAACAACTAAAAACTCTACTCTAAAAAAATTTACTAACACACTGCCACTTCTACTTCTAAAAAAAAAAAAAAAAACTTCTTATACTGGGTTGAAATACCTGAGACCTGTCTATATCTATGCACTTATTCATTGTTGCCTCTTATTGTAATTTTATTGAAGTTGCTTCTTTGTCCTCATTTGTAAGTCGCTTTGGATAAAAGCGTCAGCTAAATGACTAAATGTAAAACATCAGCACATACACAGTAAAACAGAAATAACCAAATTTTACTCTATATACTGACTACAAACAATATACTACATATCGAGCTCTAGCACAAACAGTCTCCAATTTTACATACAACTCTCTAGTTACCCGAGATATCACTGTGACTGACTAACTCAAATACTCAGTGCTCAATTTAGAGGCACAGATTACTGAGGTATGTACAGCTGGCTACCAACATAATGATACAGATGCTGATGGCATTAAATATCCATGATATGACACAAAACATATTTGGCAAGTTAAATATTTGTACTTTTAAACTTTATTTGTTAGTTCCACATTAAAGGAAATTGCGATCATATTAATTTTAACCTCAAATCTTGATAGTATTTTTAAGAAATGTCTACTGACACATTATCCATCAACTAGAAACTGGTAATTCTGACAGCACTTTTGACCTGGAACCTGAAGAGAAAACCTTTTTTATTTCATAAAGAAGAGAGGGATGTCCATTTAGTTTGTCGATTTAGAAATGCAGTGATTTCTCTCCTAAGACATGCACATTTTCAGCCTGATTCTAGCTTCTGTATTTGTTGCCTTGACTGAGAGACGGTTCAGAATACTTCCAAATTTGGTGTAACAGTGGAGCAACTAAGAAAAGAATGACGCATCAAATAAAGAATCTATCTTTTAAAAAAACACAGAAACTTTAGTTTTATCCTACACAAACAATAAGAGCTGATGTGTTCAATGAAAGGTTACTGAGTTCAATTAGCCCCTTCTAAAAAAGGGGCCAAGTGCAGAAACATCTTTGATTTTAAGCTTTACAGTAATGCTCAACGGAAGTAGGTTAGTCAGATAATGTCCACTTTTAAGTTACCTCTGAATCAGTCTGAATCCACAGTTAACTCACACGATACTGTACATGAACAGCATGATACATCTCAATCTCCTATAGACCAGTTCCCTCGGGACATACACACAGAAAAATCCCCAGCAAATGCCTTCTAGAAAAGCTGGCCGAAACCCTGTTTTGAGTTGTCTGAAACGCAGGTGCTTTCCCACACAGAGTGAGGTCATTTTTATGAAGGATTTCCAAATGATGACCTCAGTGTGTTAACATGCACCGGGGACCCATAAAACTCCAGCGGCTGACCTTCAGCCCAAAGGGAGGAACAGGCTGATAGAGCCCGGGATCGGTAGTCTGAGACATCTGTGGGGTTTTGAGTAGATTCAGTCAAAGCACTTTCTACTTTCTCAACAATCTTGTATGACTACAATGTAAATCTTTCCTCGCTGATTTTCTTCCTAAAATAATCATTACGCAAAGTGTTTTAATCACAGGTTTTAGTTAGTAAATCTACTGTGTGTTTTCAGCCTCATCTAATTCTCATTAACAGGACAAAATCCAGCAGCGTTTCACTTGCTGAGTGCAATCTTCTCAGCTCCTCTAGGACTTGTGCTAAGAAAACAATCCCAATGGAACGTTTGACAAGAAAAATGTCCTGAGGTGAAGAGAGAACGAAGTACAATGACTTGTGTGTTGTGGAGTGCAAAAGACGGAGCTCTATGGCTATTAGTAGCACAGTTCAGAGGCAAAATGAAAAGGACATTTGAGGGTCTTTCTCTCCCTGGGACCTAAACCTACTTTTTAACATTTACCACAATCATTCGTCTTTTGTATCTCCTCACTGTTTTCCCTCTGACCTTTTTGCTCTTATTCATTTTGTTTATTTCCTTGCTGGCTGAGATATTTTTTCCTTTCAATATATAATTAGCTCTCTCTATTACACTCTACAACTGCCCGTTTTTTGCTATTGCAAATAGAGATGTTTGCAAACCAGCAGAAATCTAATAAAAGAGCCACTGTTCCCATCATCCCTCATTATTACATTTTTTCTTTCCTTATCTGCATTTTTTCCTTCGTGTTTCTCCAAACTCTCTTTCCAGCAACCATCACTCCTTTTATTCATCTTTAACCAGTGCGTTGCTGAGCTAGCCTTTTAGCTTCAAGTGCAGCAAGTCTCCAGGAAGTTATAAGGTTTCACTATGTTTATGTACGTTATCTCATTACAAACTGTTATACAGCTCAATCCAATGGGGTCTTCTGTTCTCTCAAGTAGTCTGTCAAAGACAAAGTGTTAACCTGTAAATTGTTGTCTCAGTCAAGCAGAACTGTTAGGATCAGCTAGGATTCTGAGCCTATTGTTAGACAGTCTTTGAAAGTATACATTAGTCTGAAGTTTCATTACAGTGCCAAAACAAAATGACATCAATAAGCACTTCCCTTTAGCTGACAACAGCAAGCTTTTTAAACTGACAAGATTTAAAGCTTCCCCAAACTAATTCAGAGAATTGGCCATGATTTGCCAGAAAATCTATCTGCCTAATTTGAAAATATAGAGGGATAAACCAGTTTCAATTCTACGTGCTCCTCTGTGACCTAGATATTGCCCGGTGCTCCATAAATAGCAGAAAAAATTAGAGCGTTATAAGGTAAGGACAAGGAGAATGAGAAATGGACAATCAATGAGGAGTCTTTGACAATGATGTTTTAGTTGCCTCAAGGCTGGATCGAACAAGCGCTGCATGTCAAGGCACAGTGAATAAGTCTTGACTGACGGGGCATAATGAGTGGGATGCAATGTAAGTTACTGCTCCGTCGCTATAGATAGATTTGAAGAAAAGGCGCACAGGTTTTCCACTGAAAGGAAAACACGATTCTGTTATTTACAGCGCTGGGCACTTTCGACTTAAAGTTGTCCAGAAAGTGACATAAATCGAATACCAAGACTGCGTCCTATTCAACATGCTTACAGTCTTTCTGATTCTCTGCTTTTATGGCTATTATAGTCTATATTGCGCGAGTTTATCCAGAATTACACCATTTGAATACCCAAAACTGTGTAAGCGATACTATACACGCGTATGTTTACGATATAAAGTAATGTTGTGTATATGCGCGAGGGCCTAACAGATGAATGTGAATGCCCAGTTTCGAATTAAATTTTTTTATTAAGCGAAGGGAGTAGCACAGTTCGAAAGTGCGCCCCCAAAACTCGTCGGAGATTTAGGAAAACAATAACACTCACTTCCATAATGCTGCCAAAAATGATACTTCACTTACCCAAGCTGAAAACAGGACGTATCGCGTTTAAATGAGCAGCTAATTTACAAGTGTGCGCAACGAGCCGAGACGATAAATGGAGGGATGTTGCGTGTCCGTTGCGCGAAACGAAGGACCCATGGAGATGAACATTGTGCAACACCATACGATACTCACGTCCCCCCTTCTTCTTCTCCTCGCCCCCGTTTCTATCCGTCTCTTGCGCAGTTGTTTTACATCAAAAGCATGGTCGTACATTGTGTACGCAAATAGCCACAAGCCAACTTAACCGAGGAGGGGAGACAGAGGTGAGGAATGACCATGCTGTATGTGCTCAGTTACTGAGCTGATGCCTCAACTCGAGCTAAATTTACCCACCAATAACATGAGAAAAGCAAAACGTAAACAGACGCATATCGGGCCGCCCGTATTTAACGCCCTAGCGGATGCTGATTTATCGACACAATTAAAGACCGGATCAAAGTAATGATGAACATTAAAATTGTAAACATATGTGTTTGAAAATAATATTTGAATAAAGCATAATGGATGATTTTCATATGCTTAACAGTTATGTAATTGAAATGTTATTGCTAGACACCCTGAGCTATAACATTGAAAAGTAACAGGCATTTATTTATTTGATTATTAACTATTTTTTTAGACACAGGCAACAACCATCTAAAATTGTCCGTGAAAAAATGTCCTATGTAGTGAAAGGCTACAGCCAACACATTTTCTGTATCTCTCCCAAATACTTGCAACGTATTACAACATGCGACATAATATTAAACCCAGTAACCGCGCAATACTAGTAATAACCTATAGATGGTGTGCGGTCATATTGGACAAGCAAACTTAGGTTATAAAGGACAAAGTCAATACCCTACTATCCATTAAAATAAACAAAAGCGTGTATAATGTATGAACAGGTTTTTATCTGGTTTTAGGTTTTAATTCTACTAACAGCGTCCACTAAGTGGGTGTAGAAAACGACTAGGGAGTGACAAATAGAATGACAGCCGATTAGCAATGACGCGTTTTTTACTGTTCACAAGAGATTTACCTTTTCTTTATTTTCTTCACACATCACGTTTCATATTTCCCCTGACGCATGCTCTTCACTGAAACTGTTGTCTTCTTGGTAACCATGATGCTGAGGGACAGTAGTAACAGAAGAAAACTAGGGAACAATAGTATTTGTGTAAACATTCACACTACATATATTAAAACAGCAAATGTTTCTATAACTCTGAGATAAGTCTAAAACTATAAAATATACACATAAAAGTTATGTAAAAAGTAGCAAAACCAAATATTGTAAGTAAGGCAAAAAGTTTCAAAGACTTACAATTTGAACGTGACCGTCATATAACAAAAGAAAAAGTAATTGCCTGTTTATCTCATCATTTCATAAAATAAGATATTACACGCGGGCCCAAAAGAACATTTACAATTAACATTATTTTGGGTGCGTTCTGTTAAAAAATGCTCCATTGAAAGACTTCAGCCCCCACAGTGCGAGCGTGTGATGCTTATTTTTAGGTGTCAAAAATAAGGGTCATTCGAAAAACATTTTAAGGTATTTTTATTACACGTCTACTTGGAACGACCACAGTTTGTCTTCTTTTTCCACGTCTCTTTCTAGTTGTGGTACTTTTACGACATTTACGTATTGACGTAATTTCCTGTCTTGAAGCAATGATGGCGACCTCCATCGACCGTGAGTTGTGACAGCACGGGTCGGACAGATCAACAAGCAGTGTGTTGTTATCTTTTTGCATTTCGTCCTCGTGTGAATACTTGGCCTTTAAACATTGGATGATTTTTTTTCTTGTGGTAGGTTATTGTGATCAGTCAGTCTTTACGTTTTGTGTGCATCACGTTGGTAATCGCATCTTGCCTCATGCACTTTAATGCTTTAGCCGACATTAAATGCGGGAGGTGTCTTTATGATCGCAGTGTCTTTGACCGTGACCCTTACGTAGGAAATATTTTCTTTTTGTCGATTTTGTTATGTTTAATGTCCGGACTGAACGTAGGCGATTTTTTGTCATCCGTGCATATGAATAGTCGTTGCAAAAGCTGTCTGCTTCTTTAGAGTGAGCATAATTTGTCATCCTTACAACACTCGTATTAAAACGTAGCCAAAGTACGAATTTGCTTTGATTTGTGTTTCAGAAAATGAATCTGCACAAGCTTTCCTTGCGATTGCGTCCAACAGTAAGTGTCCTTACGTTTGCTTTATGGTTTAGAGCCTGGAAGCTTTTCTACTCAGCCATTAATAAGCATTTTACAGAACATGTGTACATGCAATAGTTAAAGTACCCCAGTTAACTTAAAGATTTCATTACCAGATAACACAGACGTTCAGACCCCTCCACATTGGTAGCAGTGGAAAACAGTTGGAGGCGGTTGCTGTGGAGACGGTGTCAGCAGAACCGAATCTTCTCTCAGTCTTTAGAACTTCAGAGCAAGATCCAGTATGTCCACAAAACTCCACACACATATATTGTCTAAAGTAGACATTAACATGTACTTATCCACGAATACCACATTAATATACCAACAAAGGTTTCTATTGACCAAGCTGCACAATCAGAGATATCATTCATATTCATAGTATAAACAGTGCAGTACGATTACATTCTGTATCCTTATAGCACCTTGGTAACTGCATAGCACTTATCAATATATTTTTATACTGTTTCTTTAAATTTCATGGGAAATATGATAAGTTAAAGTATTGCTCTTTCCCAACTGTTTCTTTTTTTATTCAGGCTCGCCATTCTGAACAACATGCCGGGCAATATTACAGCCTGCCCCCATCTCACATCCACACACTCTTCCCTCATGGACTGCCTCCACGTTTCCAGTTGCAGGTACAACATCACAGAACCGCACTATACAGGTTTAATAAATCCAATGTAGAAATGCAATGACTTAAATTGATGCTAATTGTAAATCTAAGGTTTGCATGTGTGTGTTTTTGTTTTAGATAAAGACGTTTAATGAAGGCTGCGTGATGGTGAGGCAGCCAGCTCTGGAGCTCATCTCATACCTTAAAAGAGCTGATTACAGCAAACCTGCCCTGCGTTATGTGCTCTGTATCCTCACAGACACCATGTTCCTATATCCACAGCTGTTAGCTCAGATGGCTGTTTACTTCTATTGCAATATAAGTGCCTGTGTGTCGATATCCTTAATGGTGTGTGTTAGATGGATTGAATGGTACTGGTAAGACCATGTCATTGTGTCATGCCTTGCATTACTGCTACACTGAGGGCTGGCTTATCCTGCACATACCTGATGGTAAGCTGTGCATATCCTCATTTAAAGACATTTAAAGATCCTCATTTAAAGATTCTGGAGCCTGATTGAATTTTCACTTCTCTGTCTCTGTAGCACATCTGTGGGTGAAGAACTGTGAAGAGCTGCTGCCCTCTTCTTCCCGCCCTTCACGCTTTGATCAACCAATCCAGGCGTCCCAGTGGCTGAAGAACTTCAAAATGACCAATGAGCGCTTTTTATCCAAGGTAATAGGTGTGGTTATTTTATATCTTAACTTTTCCTAGACTTATTACATTTTAGTAACACGATTTATATTTATTTCATTAAGGTGTTTTTTAAATTTGATATTGGCATATCTATGACAGTCTCACAAAACTCAAAAGAAATGCCTTCATGAACCCCTGTTTGTAAAACACTGCCTTATGACACCAGATTAAATTTATAGTTCAATGTGTTTTTTATGATAATATATTTTGGTCATTTATTATTGTAGTCAAATATTTTGATAGCTTATTAATCTGCTAAGTGAGCTTCACTGTGGAATTTTTGAACTTCAATTGACAGATAAAGACAACACAGCGTTATGTGTGGACAAAGAGAGAAAGTACTGAGGAAGGGCGGACTTTAGGGGAGCTTGTAGATCAGGTAAGTTTTATTTATCATCATCCTCATCACAAACTCTTCCATTAGCATTAAATCAAATTAACTGTTACATTTGTTATGGTCCTTAGTAGGTTTGTTGTCACGGGTCTCTTTTAATTGTTTATATATTTTGGGCAATTTTGTTTTGTATGTCTGTATTAATGGTTTGTTTCTCATTTCCTCAAACAGGGTGTGAATCGGGTCAAAAGCAGTAGCGATGTGGTGGGTGCAGTGCTGCGGGAGCTGAGGCTGCAGGCAGGGGGGGCCGCACAAGGCGAGGGGGCCTTTAAACTAGCGGTGGCTGTGGATGGAGTGAATGCTCTGTGGGGAAAAACATCTCTTAAGAAGGAGGACAGGACTGTGGTAAGTTGCTGTAAAGCGCATGTAGAAATGTCAATGCATTGCAATTTACATTAAATTCTGTTTCAACAAAAATATAATTGTAATAAGAATAAATGTAAATGTATTTTTTTTAATACAGTTTCAAGTTGTTTGACTTCTACATTTCTGTTTATTTTTATTGAAGTGTGAGCCAGAGGAACTTACTCTGATTCATAATCTGAGGAAGATGTTGAAAAATGATTGGGTAAAGAACCTCTCACTAGCTATATTTTAGGTTTATATCTAAATAAGTTGTTATCTGTGAGTTTATTCTGCTCTTTCTGTTATAGAATGGAGGTGCCATTCTCACAGCTTTGTCCCAGACAGGGTCTCTTTTCAA
>JAZGTI010012434.1:0-15727 GCA_036877585.1 Botia kubotai
ACAAGAAGAAAGCCATTGTTGAAAGAAAGACATAAGAAGTCCTGTTTGCAGTTTGCCACAAGCCATGTAGAGGACACAGCAAACATGTGGAAGAATGTGCTCTGGTCAGATGAGACCAAAGTTGAACTTTTTGGCCTAAATGCAAAGCGTTGCGTGCGGCGGAAAAGTAACACTGCTCATCACCTTGAACACACCTTCCCCACTGTGAAACATGGTGGGCAGCATCATGCTGTGGTTGTACATGTGTGGTTGTAATGTGACAAAAAGTTCAAGGGGTATGAATGCTTTTGCAAGGCACTGCATTTATTCCCCAAAGCATTTTAAAATCTTGGTAAATGGCTGCTGTTTTAAATTGGGCTCTCCAGCTCTCAATGAAGGTAAAGTACCACAGCCTTGAACACACACAGGAAATGATACAGAGGGTTTGATAACACCAGAAGAGGTCAGGTCACACAAAACAGCTCTCTCTTCAGTTCAGAAGTACCTTGGGTGACAAACTCAGCATGAAGTCCTGAATAAATAAGCATCTCTTGTCTCTTTCGAACCTTGACCACACAATGTTCGGGTTTCTGTAAAAAAAACTTTCCACAGTTTGGTTTGCAAAAACTAGTGAGTAAGTGAATTAGTGTTTGAAGTCCGTTTGGAAAACTGTCATGGCCACTTCACTTTTTGTATTTTTTTTAATCAGCCCTCAAGATGCTTCTGTTAAGGTTGTTTTTTATATTCTGTTCGCATTTATCTATAAATTGTGTAAGAAAGGATCTTCTGCTTGATATTTGCTCACTGGCCTTCTTCTCAAGATCTTGGTTTCTTGTGTAATTTGCTCAAGGTAACCTTTTAATAAGTTTGTAAAAATTCTGAAAAACCAATACCATCTTCTGGAAATGTTAAATAGCTTAAATTTTGTTCCGAGCTCACTAAGCGCTGTACCCATAGATTATTAGTCTCGTAAATTAACATACTTCACATGAAAGATGAGTTTAATTTGAACATCAAATTAGCCAGTTCCCCACAGTGTTATATTACTTTATACAGCATCTACACATTTTAATTATTGCAATACATCACGCCACTTCTCGTCTCGTTCTCCAAAATGGCGCGCTTTGTTTATTGTGCTTTTTTTTTTTAGCGTGGCATGCATTTTTGCTGCAGCTTGCCTAGGCTTCATGTTTTATTTAAACAACATACAGACGAGTGAAGATCAGAGAACGAACGCGCTTCAAAGCGTTGCATGCCGACGCATTGCTACTGGATGCAGAGAGAAAAGAGATCAAACGCCTTTAAAGTCCTTGAAAAAATCAGAAAACTAGGAGTGGAAATCGTTAAGCTAGTCGTCCGTGGCTCGTTAATTGTGAGCTGTTGTCTTACAGTTGATATTAGAAAAACGTTTTGCTTGGCTTTGGTATGTGGGCTCTCAGTTGAGTGGCAACATGAATAACTTCATCACTGAAATGCATTCCGAGGTAAATACATGTGATTCAGAAATACATGTGATTCAAAGCATTTGTAGTGTAAACTCTAATTTGTCCTGATGCATCACACAGCGGCAACAAAGGCTTTAAAAGGCTTTAAACTTTGCTGGTTATGTGGCTACAAGAGGAAGTAATCATTCTATCACATGCAGCTTGCAGGATTAGTTAATATAGAGCAGGGGTCTCCAAGCCATGTTCCTGGAGGTCCACAGACCTGCAGAGTTTATCTCCAGTCTACTCCAACACACCTGCCTGGATGTTCCTAACAGTCCCAAAGACACTGATTAGCTGCTTCAGGTGTAAGTTATTAGGGCTGGAGCTCCACAGCAGATCTGTGGACCTCATTGCAGAGCTCAGGGAAATTAAAATTCAACTCTTTTACACCCTCAGTCATGCTGTCCTCATCACTCTGGCCTGAGGTGAGCGATTCTTCACACTGCATTCTGGTACACTCTTCATTTACATGGCTTGTCTGTCAGAGATGGATTTTCTGCACATTTTTGGAGCTGGGCTGTAGGTTTGTGCCTCCCTTCACCACATACATGAAAAAGCCGTTCCAGCATCTTCCCACGCCCACCACAAATAGAGTCTGCCAACGTGCCACATTCCCTAACGTGTGTAGAGATACTGCGAGCTTACGAAACGCCTGCGTATGTCTGCGTGTTTGCAGAAGGTTTGACAGAAACTGCAGTGGGTGAAGGATCCTGAGTGTGGCTTGTGGAAGAACCCATTTGAAAAAGACAAATTCAGTGTAGGGGTGAGAAAGGATGTACAGTATGATGTGTGGTATGAGTGGGAGCAGAAATGACAGCACATAACGAGGTGCTTGAGAAGTCCTCCATGCCCTGGAGTACTCAAACGCTCTACACTCGTAAAAATAAAGGTTCTTGAAAGGTTGTTCACAGCGATACAATAGAAGAACAGTTTTTGGTTCTCCAAAGAACCATTCAGTCAAAGGTTCTTAAAATAACCATTTCTGTCTTACCTTTTATAGTCTAAAGGGCCATTTTGCATTACAAAGAACGTTTGGTGAAACACAAGGGTTCTAAGAATGTTAATAGTTCTTTATGGAATTTCATGTTAATAGTTCTTCATGCATTTTTAAGGTGTATTCTGCTGGATACCTGAGTGTTCTGTCTCTCAGTCAGCCTTCTCTCATTTTCCACACCTCTGGCATAATAATACAGCTTTGTGCTGGAAATGATTGTGCGTGCTGGTTGGACTCAAGCCCTCAAACGAACAATTCGTGCTGGAGTGCTACAGTCATATTGCGGTTGGTTGTTTCCAACCGCAATAAGTTCGTTCCACACAGTGGAGACGCTGGATTTGATCTCCAGTAAAAGGCTGTCTGTCTAATGTTCACGCTTCTGTTGATGCGTTGACATGAGCAGTCATACTTCAACAGATGCGCTAATTGTTGTTTATTGCTTTGTGTTCGTTTAACAATGATGTTTATTTTACTGTAAGAAATGAAGGGTCGTGGCTGTGGTTTATTGACAGCAGAATACAGTAGAATACAGTTAGGTTTAAGCCTTATTCTTTGCATAGTTCCAATTCTACATTAATGAGGCGTCTCTAATTACCCCTAATTGTGCTTTTTCAGTGCATAACGCCATCTTTGCCATCCAATGTGTTTCTTTATCATAATATCAAGCTTCCAAAGTTTGCTAGTTTAGTTATCACAGACAGTAGTGATGATCTGATGAGAGACTGATTTATAGCTGTGGTTTTTGTTGAGTGATTTTAAAGCCGTTACTCATACTTTCAAGGTGAGGGATTTCAACAAAGCTCTGCGCTTAAGTATTAAATGTTGGCATGATCCCACAACATTTGTGTGGTGATGATCACACACAACGGTGATGGCTTAAAGGTGTGCTGTGATACCAGCTTTCCTCCTCCATAAGCTTGCCTTCAGGGAGGAACCTGAGATCAGTCTGAGCACCAGAATATCACAAACTTCGGTGCGAGCTATTTTGGATGTGCTAGTAAGCAACCACCCAGAACACTCAGCAAAGTGCTAACAACCACGCACAACACCCCAGCATAGCTGCGGTGACTTTCGGACAACTCACATTTTCTCCTAAAAATGTAATTTTTATAAAGCATTTCTTTTGGAGAAACAAATTATCTTTATTAAGTAATTCATTTAAGAACACGATTACAAAGGCCACAGTAGCCACAGTAATGTTATAATATTGTGCTGTGTTTATATAAAGCTGTTTAGTTGTTATTAATGAGGTTTGCTCTGTCAGATTGAGACTGTTTACATTAAGTCTTTCAGATGTTAGAATGTGAATCAGGTTTTAATCAAATCACCATCAGTTTTCTGCCCAAGTCTCCCCCAGTGAAGATGTCAGGCTGGATTTGTTGGGAGTGATGGGATGGTTCTGGGCTGAGCAGGCGCGGTACTGCGGAATGTTCTCGATTAAGATCTCCGCTGCGACACGGCCTGTCCCTTTGACTCATGCTGAGCATTTGACACTCAGATGAGGAGGTCAGGCTGACACACTTTCCCCCGCCTGACGTACAGGGAAAGGTGAGAGAGTGGGGCTGAGTGGGCGGACGGGTCTTCTGACTGTCAGCGAGCACAGAGTTTATGAAAGACATGCTCCTGCTGTGAAATGCAGGTACATCGTGGCCTACGGAGGCGGTAATGGACAGGCGCTCCACAGGGCTCAGTGTGTGGACCTTTTATCAAAGCCCCTTACCGTTGGTGACTCCCGCTGCTTTCCGTTGGTGGCTCCAGCTATCTATGCAGCTCTATGCTGTTAAGCATAACATATTCAGCAGTGTCAGCACAGTCTCCACGTATTCTGTTATATTTATGCATGAGCCACTGACTCTTTTTGTTAGCAAGTAGTAATCTAGACGTAAATGTGTGTGTGTGCCACTTATAGCCACTTACAGCATTATAAAGGCGAATTGACTAGCAGGCCTCTTTGCTAAACTTAGACCGTTTTAATTTTCATTGTAAAATTGCATGCTAGCGTTTCGTTAAACAGAATCTTCAACCCACTTAATGTGTCATATTTCTGCGCGAGACAACACTAAATGGAAAAACAAATAAAAGGGGTCAAATGTAACATCTGTCAGAATGAATTGGAATATGAAAAGTAGTCATTCCACACCAGCTGTTGAAGTGTGGATTGTCAATGACTGAAAAACGTTCTCAAAATCATCTCTGCGCATCTCGATGTGGTAGCCTTTCTTTTTCAGAGCTATTGTAATCCCCTCTTATTGCCATAATCTTTACAAAGCAACAGACAGCATTAAATGACTACAATAACGGTTGCCAACATTATAGAAGGCTACATTACAGTCATTTAAGTTAACAGACCAGCAGTACATTTTTAATGAAAAATCAGGGGTAAAACTTTATCCTCTTTACATGCCCTAATGAATCAAGCACAATAAGACAGGAAATGTGTGAGAGGAAAGTAAACATGGTCAGTTTCGATTTCATGTTACTTTTTTGTAGATTGCGTGACAGGAAAATCATTATCACTCATTAATAGCGTGTTGCTTAAGTTTATAAGGTTGTATGTCTTGACTGTACCTGTCTGATGAGCCCAGAGTTGATGTATAAACACACATGCGCTGTCACACGCTGGCTTTCTCATGGTCTCTCTCACACAATCGGACTCAGTGTGTCAGAATAGCAGCTGGGCCCTGTGGCTCTCCGGGTTAGTTCCCCTGAGAGAGAGATGGAGACAGACCGGACTAGTGCAGTAGTGCATATTAACTGTGTCCGTCCGCAGGAGCCCTGCTGAGCCCTGAAACCTGCCACCCCAGCAGAGACCCAGCAGGGTATTAAAGCAGTGACAGATGAATAGAGTGACAGCTACAGACAGGGACTTTCTGCCTGACCCACATATTCAGTTACCTAGTCATCCCCTAACTTAACACAGAGTGAACACAGCACTGACTGTGTCTAGATCTGTCTGTCTAGATCTGTCTGTCTGTCATTGTGACTGTCAGTGTTTAAATGCCACACACGATTGGAGTCTGTGGACAGATGTGTGGAAGGCGTTGGGTTCAGCTATGGGTCATGTTCACTATCCTGTCCCGTCTTTGTGTTTTTGTTTGTGTGTCATGAATTATCAGCTGTGCTCTGTAAACATCTACAAACGTGTAAATCTGAGTGCTGCTGACAGAGTTTTCTCCGGCAGAAGGTTTCTCTGTCCCCCAGATCTCACCTTTATACTAATGGCTTCAGTTACTGCTAATGTAGTTGGAGACTTACTCACCTTGACCTGTTCCCCACAGCTGGCTGTTTAACACCCAGCACACACCTGCAATCAGCTCTCATCAGCCCACGGGAAATAGCCCATTACCGGCCTGAGGTCGTCCATTAGCTCCTCCACACACAAATACATCATATTAACCTAGATTGTTTTGTGCTTACTGTGATTATCTAAAGGTCTCTCTTCGTGACTGTTTCCTCCCATCGCTTGTTTGACGCAGTCGCCTCTCACGAACGGCGTCGTCACATGCGGCACCGCAGCAGCCCATGCGAGAATGCCGGAGCCTTCATATCGCAGCCATCTGTCAATACAATTTGTTCAAATGATTTAAAAACCAGTGCGTTTGGAAAGAGCAGCTGGAAAACAGAACGTTCCTATTCAAATCCACTCCTCCTGATTCCTGCCTCACACGCTTAAAAAATGATCGTTTGCTCATTAAGAACTGTGTAAAAGTTTATATAAAAAAAAATGAATTCAATAAAATTTGTATGATTAATTGCCACCAAGGTTCAGGATGATTGAATGTGTACTGTGCTGTTAAACTGGATTTTTTCATTAATCTCAGGATATCCTTATTAATTAATGAGAATTATCCAGGTCTTATCCAGAGCTGATTAAAAATAAGTTGGCGAAAACGCTGCCCAAACTTTTATGCCAGATTTCTGGGAATTGCCAAAGTTCTGAAAAAACTTTCCGTAGTTAACAAGTGTTGAGTCAGGAATTTTTATTATTGAGTTTGGGGATCTCAATATTTTTGCGACGGTCCTAATCTTCTTGCTTTTTTGAGGCTGTCGTCTTCAGCAAGATGAATTGTTTTAATATATTTCTCTGGCCCGGTTGCTTTGCATAGTTCTGAAAAGGTGACGCGGGATCTTTCCAGCTCCAGTGCGCCAGCGTTTTATTCATGTTGTGTTATTTGCAGGAACTTCACACGCTCACTGTGTCTGACAGCGCAGTATCTGCTGCATGTAAATGAGTTTTGAGCTGCTTTTGTGATGTATTGTTGAGTAATACAGCGAGAGCTGTGCTTCCTGGAGTCTCATTAACCTTATAAACAACCTAAACGCATTTCTGTCTCTCTTTCCTTCTGCAGAACTCCATACGGCACAATCTCTCATTGAACAAGTGTTTTCTCAAAGTGCCTCGCTCTAAAGATGACCCAGGAAAGGTAAGCGTTTTGTTCTCAGTTTTGTTTTTTCCCCCCGTGTAGCTTTGTTTTATTCAGAAACGCTTGTTTGGTACACTCACAAAATATCGCCATCAGAGCGGGCCGACAGACTCGGCCGTTAAAAATGCACGTGTACGCTGGTGAAAACAGATGAGAGATTGCACTTTTGCTAACGTTTTAAAAGTGCTCTCCTGAGCTCTCGGGTGGAGGAGAAAGCACTTCAGCTCAGCACTTACCCTACAAGAGGGGAAGACCACCACCTGTTTCCCCTCAGTAGCATTCAGCTCACAGACATCTCTTCACAATGACATCCGGCCCTGCACGTTTGGAAACCCAGACCAGTGAGCCAGTTTGGACCAGGAGACTGAAGAGCAAGATACACTAATATTGATATCAAAATAAGTGTGCATGTCTAACAGCTTTAGTCTGAAATGTAAACATGCATCACAGCTCTGTCTGCTGTCTCGACCATCAGTGGACTCTCGGTTAACCTTGTTTTCCATCTCCCGCCACAAAACACTTCCTGATTTCTGTGTATCTTCAGCCATGTTTTGTGATTGTGTTCACACGCGCGCAGACACACCGCGTGACAGAGCAGAAGAGAGACATGCAGAGGAATGGGACCGAATGCTAATGTCATGTTTTGCTATAATCTTCTGATACTGACACTCTTGGGATCTGCTCCACCAAATACAGAATAATCTATTGCTGGATGGATTCTGTTCCGGACGCACGCATCTCTGTCATGCTCTCATCTCTGGTGTTCAGTTCGGGATTTCCACGCAGCCCTTCTCAAGATGAAGATGTTCAAAGCGCAGGGTGAGTGCGCAGGGCTCACGCGATATGGTCCATCAACATTGTAATACTGTGGAAGAGGCCTCTGCTGTTTGTGTGAGAGAGCAACTGAGGCATGTTTCTCAGACAGGTGCCGGAAACGATTGTTCTTCTCACCTTTGTGTCGCAGCAGCACCAAGCAGGGAAAGCTGAACTCTTGAGAGGTGCAGTTGCATTCCCTTTTGACTGGACTCTTCTGGAAACATGAAGGATCTGGTCAAAGAGCTCCAGCCGGCAGTGGAACTTACAATATGGTCTCTAAACTGGATGTCTTTTTTTTTTAGAATTCAGTTCACATGTATTTGTGTAGCACATTTACAAAACATTTTCAAAGCTGCTTTACAAGAAATCTATGTTGTGTATTACCGTAAAAGTTACGGTATTACTGTAAAAGTATTAACAGATGTAAGATAATAGAGATTATGCAGTTGGCGTCCAAGTAGTGAGCGTCACATTATGGCTGATGCGTTTAAAATTGTTTAATAGCGCTTTGATTTTCTTCAAATGCTGCTTTATTCAAGCTGCATGAAGCTTGTTCTGTGTTATAAAATAATATGTTGCCGTTCTTACTGTAAAACTGTACCGTGTTGTTCAGAAGTACTTGTTGTGTGTTGGGCCGCTAACACACGCAGCAGGACAAGAGATGCAAAGATTTAAACAAACCGTTAAATAAGAGAATGTTAAACAGGATGAAAGTTTAGCGTGTAACCTGCCTGATGAAGCTACGCTAATGATGCGTTTACTCCTGCACTTCAAGATGTGCAGTGTGCTTTCCTGAGCTATCAGACTGAGCTAGATTTTCATCTAGCAGGTAATTCAAACATCTAACAGATTTATTGAGGGCCTGACCTGAGATATATAGAGGGAAATGAATATGTAAGTGGGTGGACATTTTAAGTAAAGCATTTTAAATATGTTAAGATTTGGTTTTCGTTCTTTTCCATTTACTGCTATCAAACGTCGGGTTCAACAGGGTTCATAATCGAAACAAGATATGTATCTGCCGAGACACAATCTTATAAAATTGTCACATTTTTGATTCGTGTGCCTTTCTTGACAGATTTTTTACACTTCCTCTCTAGAACTGTGTGTTGCAGCCCACAGATATTCCGTCCCACGGGCTTCAGTTGTTCGAGATTTCTGGCTAATTTAAAGGAACACATCCATCGTCTCCGTCCACACTGCCAGTTCTTAAGTAGTTTGCGAGGAGTTTTAAGTTCAGTGACATGAGCTGCGTGTAACACACCAATCTGTGAGATGCACGGTGCACTCCATAGCTTGATGCTTCGCTACGTAGAGTTCATTGTGTTGGGAAGCGTTGAGCTTTGGGAAGAAGTCATTCATTCATGTCCATTCTCTTGATTGTTGCCTGTTTAGATGTAGCTAAAATGGATCATTGTAATTGTTACAAGGGTAGGATTAGTAGCTTTCACAATTGTCTTGTGTCCTGTAAAGAATCGCTCACTAAAAATGAGCCTATAATTTATTTACCCTCAAGGCATTCTAGGTGTATATGACTTTCATAAACGTGATTGTTAAATAAACTAAAAATACTAATCGTTTTCTTTCACACGTGTATCAGTTCACTTCAGAAGATATTCATTAACCCGCTAAAGTCATAAACCCGCTAAAAAGGATTTTTTTTTACGATGGGTGGATGCACTTTTTTGAGCATCAAAATCTCGGGCACCATTCACTGCCTTTATAAAGCTAGGAAGAGCCATGGGGTTATTTAATACATCTCTCATTGTGTTCGGCTGAAAGACGAAAGTCGTATACACTTACAGTTACTTGAGGGTGAGTAGATTAAGAAAAGTTTGTTTAGTTTAGTTTACATCGTTTACTGGAATGCTCCAAGGTTATCAACATTCGTAAGTCATTTAATTTGAGTGCCAAATTGATTAGCTTACCATTTGAGTAATGTTACTTATGCCACATAATTTCATCAGAACAGGCTTTGTGCATTACTGGTGGAGTCAAAAAACTGCACTTTAAAACAAGGTGTGATAATGCAACAAGCTTTGTGATTGGTTGGATCGTTTTGGAGCTGCCATCACACCTCAAAAACAAATTGCTGGTAGCAGCCAAGTGTTAAAACAGAGATAATGAGTTCTTTTCGGAGGAAGGGAAGCTAAGAAAGACTTTGTTTAGGTGCGGGAGACAGTAAATACTTTGCTTATTGCCATGGATGATAAACCTATGCCGCCTTGCTATTTCTACCAGAGATTTACATCATGTTATTAATGTGTTAGGAAACCGATGCATGCGGTCTAGACCAATCCTTCTGTGATTTCAGTTCTTCTCCTTGCTTAAGTGCACTCACAAGACCCGCACAATTAATTTTAAGGGTCTGGATCGCCCCCCTCCTAGACCATTGAGATCTTATCATTGAAAATATAATTGAAAATATTTTAAAATAAAACCCAAACCTGGGGGTTCATTTTAACTTCAGAGCCAGGTTTGCCTTTTGCCTGTGGGATAAGCAGCACTATCAAAACATGAATTCAACAGGAAGAATGTAAAGATAAATTATTCAGACAGGGTCTCGGGCGCTTGGGTACCGGCAGCCCCAAACCAAGCTGTGCTATTTTTTGCCTGATTATCAGAGCACAGACCTGAGCAGAAAGCCAACACCTCTGCATCCAGCCCTGAAGAGAAGCGATCGATAAACCCACAGCTGAACAGAGGCTGAACATTTCACCTGCCTCTGCCAGCGCTCAGGAGAAGCGAAGCGGTGGAGAGCGAGAGAGAAACGACAGAAGACAAACACACAAGTTATTTGCAACTGAACGCATAGCTCAACGAATGTCCTACAGATGTGATTCAGTGTCCACTGACACAGCGATGAGCCCAATGTTCTGCGTGTTTGACAGCCAACACACTGATCTGATCTCACACTATCTGATCTCGCAGTTTATCTCTTTAGAATATCATTGTAGAATTACCATAGTGAATACCAAGACAAAGAACACTGTACAGTTCCCTCCTTTCATTGTTATTGTTTTTTACATGTATTTGTATATGTTATTTTAATGTTTTTATTGTGTTTTAGGGTTCGTATTGGGCAATTGACACAAATCCGAAGGAGGACACGCTGCCCACGCGGCCCAAGAAGAGACCACGCTCTGGAGAGAGGGTGAGCGAGTTTGTGTGCGATTGGGTGTGTGTGTGTGTGTGTGTGCTTGCGTGTGTGTGGTCAGCTCAGTGTCACTCCATACTTACTTTAGTTGACGTGCTGTTAGTTTTAAACACACCGATCACTGTTCAGTCATCAGTTTGTTTACAGTAATGTTTCCTGCACCTTTATTAACATAAATAATTTTACCTAAATCTCAGCCTCAGCCTGATCCAGCCTGTGAATTAGGAGGCAGCTGTCTTCACAAAGTGTGTGATGCTCGCTGCTAGAGCATATTCTATTAGACACACACAGTGTCTCTCTCTCTCTCTCTCTCTCTCTCTCTCTCTCTCTCTCATCCTCCTGTTGTCTCTTACAAAATTCTGTGACATTTCAAATTGTGATTTAGCACAATCACACTTATGCTTATCGCAAATTAAAAATCGTATTGTTGCCAGGCAATCTTCTTACAATGAGCAGTTTTTAGGAGACAGGCGTGAAGTTATTTTCACAGAGTCTCTCTCTCTCTGGTCCCCAGCAAGACCAGAGAGGAAGAGAGAGAGAGAGAGAGAGAGAGCAAGCATGTTACTGTATTAAAAAAGGTTGTATAATGTTTATCTAACCAACCAACGTTCCGAATCAACCAACGTTGATTCAATGTCTAAAACAATACGTTTAGAATGTTTCTAGAACGAAATACCTTTTTTAACGTTTTTGTTATTTCATGGGAATGTTTCTTAGGGAAATGTTCTTAGTAGAAATCAAAGTCACCGCAGATTGCATATCACCTCCTCCATCTTCATCTTGTTGGCTGATTGTTCCCTTTTGTTTTCTCTCCAGGCATCGACGCCGTACAGCCTGGAGTCGGATAACTTGGGAATGGACTGCATCATCTCGGGAAGTGCCTCTCCAACACTGGCAATCAACACTGTGACTAACAAGGTAGCGTTCAATCTTCAACTCCAACAAGTTCCTCAAGTTCCTCAAGGTCTCATGTAACCACTGACACCACAGGCCTTCATGATCAGTTTCTATTCTATTTCTCCTGGCACGATTATTCATGCAGTTTGTAAGAAGACTGAAATGCGATGCTGTTGTTTACCACACGCTGCATGAGAGGAGCCCCACGTCGAGTTTTTGTTATGTTCGGCTGGCATCATGTTTAAAATTCATCTTAACGGTGCATCTGCTAATTGTCAGTGGTAATTGTCAGTCTTCTAAAGCTGAAATCCGTAACTTGCCGCTCTATCGCCATCTTTGTTTGAAACATAAAATGACAGGTTACTTTATGCCCTTTTTTTACATATGTTGAAGTCAAATGAAGCCAAACTGACATTTCTTGAAAATTTGTACCCGGCAGCTCAAATTCTAAATCATTATTATAAACTCACAGTTGTGAATCGGGGTAAGAACACTGTTTTGAACTCTGATCTGTTATGTACTTGTTCAATAACAAATATGACGGATTGCAGCTTCAAAGCACAGAGGAGAAGCACCTACACAGGGTTGCAGGCTATGTAAAGATGATGTATCTTGGACTGTGGTTTGGTTCTGTGGTTAGTTTTTGTCTTAAGCTTCTTGTTTTGTGATGGTAAACACTTCCAGCATTACTCTACAGAAGAACGTTCAGAGAACGTTTCATTACCTGCTTTACGTTTCTAGGCAGAGCGTTCAGAGTAACTTATTGCTGTGACTCGCCCTCCGTGTCGTGACTCCACGGAGAGGAGTGTAAAAAAATGAAGCAAAGCGCTCTGAAATTGAAAGACATTTAACCTGAAGTACTCAGCTCTTGACCCACTGCGGGCTGCTCTGTCTCTGGGGTGCTTTTAAAAAACCCGACAGCACGAGTTATTCATTTACTTCAGCCATTAAACCAATAGCATTTATAGTATGCATGAGTGGACTGAGGGGGGGATTTGTGATAGTGGATGTTGGGAATTCATTTTGCACATAATTTTGTCTAATTTGGTTAGTTGGGTTGAATTGCACTTAACTTTGCGGTCCGCTCATTTGACTAGAATACAGAATGAACACATTTGTAGGTGATCAGCTTGGTTAGCCAGAATTGTTGTTTTCTTTGGGATGGGTTTTACCAAAAACTGCTTCGTAATGGCCCTGTTTTAAAATCTAGTGAGTGGCTACATATGCAGCTGCCTTTGAAGGCAACATCTAAACAGAAATGGGACTGTATCTTGGATGGATGGACAAGGTATGTTTTCAAAACAGCCTTTAGGTTCAAACTCCATCTATGATGTCTTAAAATACAGCTCACGATGGCATCTGACTAGTTTTTGGAACAGAGCCGATATTTCAACACAACACACTGTAAATCCACAGCACTTTGATTTAGTTTTATTGGTATTGTTTAAGCACATCTCAATGTACTGTTTCACATTGAACACCTCTCACAGCAGAACAGTGTCATCCTTTTAACTGTAAGGTATGACTGACTCATACAGAAGGAATTTCGTGATCCACCCGTCGTGGGATTTTAGGTTTTTTTCACATGTTTTTTTGCCCTGCTGTTGAAAACACTGATAAACTAGTAACCAAATGTGCAGGAGAAAGCGAAAACAAGACGCTTTACAAGAGTTTTGGGACACCATCGAAAAAGGGATTCTCAGTGTGGGCCCAGTAAACAGCGCAGGCCACGCCCCTCGAGCGCTTCATGCCAAACCACAGGAATTCCCTGTTTCTCACACTTTCCCGCCTGCCCGTGCTGGCCAATGAGGAAGCGGCTGCACAAAGCTGGTTATTACTCAACACACACACACACACACACACTGACTGTATGATCATGCACATGTCATAACAAACGATGACAAACTATAACAGTGTTGTGAATGCAAGATTTGCCCCTTGTTTTTCTTTTAAACTCTTTGCATGTGTGTTTTATTAAAAGGTTTTATTGAATCTTCACTTTCTTTATTTCTCTCTTTCTGTTTAATGTGAATCATTGTTAAAACCGCCGGGTGGATTTCTCTTTGATTGTATAATCCTCGTCTCGTGTTACAGATTAGTCGCTGGAATGAAAGACTCGGCTGGATTTTGACTTTAATTCATGGCTAAATATAGCGCTGCTTTTTCACCCGCAGCAAACACACTGGTGTGTTTACAATGGATTTGTTCACCTCTTACCTTGTTTCTGCATATTTGTTTCCCACTGCATGTGTGTGCATGCGAGCGCATGCATGTGTGCGTGCAGGCATGCACGCTGTGTCAGTATGTAGGCGTCTGCTGAACAACCACAGTGTGATAAGGTCTTTAAATCACTCTTTATTGATGGAGGGAATAAAAATAGATTGTGCTGAAAAGCTTGTGACCAAAAGCCTCTTTTATGACTAAATTACACAGAACATTTCTATTTGTTTTTTGCACCCGGTTTTACATTCATGCATTTGGCAGATGCTTTTATCCCAAAGTGACTTACAGTACATTCAAGCTATACATTTGATCAGTATGTGTGTTCCCTGGGAATCAAACTGGCAACCTAACACAATGCTCTACCAGTTGAGCTGATTCTTTAATTCCAGTTGTGACGTTTTTCTCTACAATTGAATTTTCGGTGTGTCTACGCCTCTTCAGTTCAGCTCAGTGTCGTCGTTTTGCAGTGTTTCCCGGCCTGAGAGAAGCTTTAAAGGAGACGCGCTGTAATATGCAAATCAGTCCATGACATTAACCCCCCATCAAGCTTAAATGCGATGCAGCTCTTGCAGCTGTCATGCGTCGCTTCTCTGATGAACAGGAAATAATAGGATCGGGAAACATTTATTCAGCTCAAATAATAATTCTCCGTAAGATTTAATGTGTCTGTCTCTTTGTTGGCGTACTGAGTTAAAGGGCCCAGAAAACGTTTGTTGCCAACGGCAACCAAAAAAACCCGCTCCAACCTAATATGGCTCACTTAAGCAGGTAAAGATCAAGACTTGTGGCAAGACACGGTGCATGGTGCATGTGATGAATGTAATGCGTGCGCAGCCAGCACTGTTGCGATTCCATTCATCCTTTCTCACCATGGCAACTCAATGTAGGACTATTCTCCCAGGTGCTCATTATATTTATTCCCTTACCGTCTCTTTTCAATGGCTTTTTATTCTCGTTTTGCAAGCAACACTTATTTGCCATTCGTTTTTTCAAATGATAATTGGGATTAATGTTTCCCGTGCATTCATGGGCGCTCGTGGAAAGGTCAGGGCCTCTGCAGCATTGTGGACCTTTGCGAGCTGTCCCAAACCAGTTTGTGCCATGCAAGTTGATGGTTCTGATGCCGCCAGCATCGTGACCTTTACAGAAGCAGAATGTCTCCCGTCTCAGTAGAGCAGATGTTATTGGCCATCAGCCATGTTGTCTTCATATGAGACACAGTGTGATGCCATGTTTGGGACTAAAGATGCAGAAGTACCGTAGCTTACAGTAACTCCTCTTGATTTCCAGGTGGCGTTGTACAACCCTGACCAGGATGGGAGTGACAGCCCTCGAAGCAGCCTTAACAACAGCCTGTCTGACCAGAGTCTGGCCTCTGTTAATCTCAACAGTGTGGGCAGCGTGCACAGCTACACGCCGGTAAGCTGAAATTTAAACACAAATCGTTTGGACTGAACGTTTTTTGGGTCCTTTTGGCACATTTGAAGTCTTAAAGGGACATTTCACCTCTTTATTTGCCGAGTCTTTGTGGAGCTGATCTTTATGAGAAGCAGTGGGAATCCAGAGCGCTTGCGTGTGTGGAGGTCTGTGCTGACACAGGGGTTAAGAGAATGAAAGACGGAGCTGCTACTGCTGGAGAGCTGCTACAGAGAGACGCTGCTTCTGATGTTCTCCCACCAGAGATGCTGCTCTTTGTTGTGGTCCCATAGAAGCCCCTGCATGCTCCTCGCTCCAGGCTCTCAGCATTGAT
>JAZGTI010012435.1:0-15727 GCA_036877585.1 Botia kubotai
TCCCTCTCTCTCTCTCTCTCTCTCGCTCGCTCGCTCTCTTTCTCTCTCTTCCCTCTCTCTCTTTCTGCCTTTCACATCTTTTCTCTTCCCCCTCTCTCACTTTCTCTCTCTCTCTCTCTCTCTCTCTCTCTCTTTCACTCTCTCTATCTCCTGATTCAGACCTTTACTGACATCCTCTGATAATTGGTTGTGTCTGTCTCTCCTCTCCAGCTGCTGGTCAGATTCCCGCCACTGCTCTGCTGCCCACCATGACGCCGGACGGCCTGGCAGTGACGCCCACGCCGGTGCCTGTAGTGGGCAGTCAGATGACTCGACAGGCTCGCAGACTTTACGTTGGCAACATCCCATTTGGCATCACAGAGGTGTTGAATGAACACTATTCGCATAGCAGAGCTATAATTACAGTGCAGGGCCTCCACTGACAACAGTCTGTTTGGCACAGTTACTGAGTTTGGGTTTAATTAGGCGCTCTACTGTTTTCCACATTTAAAACATACGTCCTCAGACACATGCAGTAGGAAGCGTGTAGTGGAAATTACATCACAAAATACAAATCAATCAAATTTGAGCTTATTTAGTGTCGCTAAACTGTGCCTAAATTACAGCTCTGCACACTACACATCTCTGGAATGTATATATAATGATACCGTTTTAGTCTTCTTAGGAAATTCATTTATTGGCCCAATTTATGTGTTTTCAAGCTTTAGACCCTCAGATCTTCAGATTTTGTAGGTCACAAGGAATGTAACATCAGCCAAACGTGTCCATAGCATTGATGGCACCTTATTGCACACCTCCAAACTTTGTCTGTTTTAAAACTTGTCTGTTTTAAAACTTTGGCTGCTCACCTGTATTGGTTGTGTATTATAGCTGTAATACACTTGAATCGATATACTCCTGTATGTGACCTAGTAGTTTCACAGTTTAATTCTTTTGTTCTCCTTCAGGAATCAATGATGGACTTCTTCAATGCTCAGATGAGGCTGGGAGGTCTGACTCAGGCTCCAGGAAACCCTGTCCTCGCCGTGCAGATTAATCAGGACAAGAACTTTGCCTTCCTTGAGGTACACAAGCCATTGTGATTGGTGATGTCACATATATATATATATATATATATATGTAAGCTTGGATCTTAAGCCGTTTTTGTTCCATTTCTCCTTCAGTTCCGATCAGTGGACGAGACCACACAGGCCATGGCGTTTGATGGCATCATCTTCCAGGGACAGAGCTTGAAGATCCGTCGGCCACATGATTATCAGCCTCTGCCTGGCATGAGCGAGAACCCTAGTGTATACGTGCCAGGTACGACCTCTGGTACGAGCGTACGACAGAGGGAGTTTCTGAGGGTTTTGGCATGAATCAGTATTACATTTTTAACTCAGCCTGAGCGTAATGTAAATTAATTCCCAGGCTGTTTATCTATTTAAAATCATTTTAATCTATTATCTGCTTTGTGTGTTAATGAATGTTCTCCGCTGTTCCACAGGTGTGGTGTCCACTGTTGTTCCAGACTCCATTCACAAGCTCTTCATTGGAGGCCTGCCAAACTATCTCAACGACGACCAGGTTGGTTAGAAGTTACTCTCTAAGACATAATATCGCTCCCTTTATTTTTTACAAATGTAACCATAGAAACTGCCTGACTGCCACACCACAGTGTTCCTGTAGCTCGGTTGGGGCAGTCGTGGCCTAATGGTTAGAGAGTTTAAGACACCTTTAAGGGACCTTTCTTCCAGTTGCTCTCCGGGCACTGCAGTTATGGTTTCCTGTGGGTGTGTGCTTAGGACTTGCAGTGTCCTGGTAGGGCATTGCATTAGCAGCACAAAGGTTGTGGGTTTGATTCTCAGGGAACGCACGTACTGATAAAAAATGAGTACCTTGAATGCACT
Source organism: Botia kubotai (assembly GCA_036877585.1). Lineage (NCBI taxonomy): Eukaryota > Metazoa > Chordata > Actinopteri > Cypriniformes > Botiidae > Botia > Botia kubotai. Next base: position 1,890 of record JAZGTI010012435.1, read on the forward strand.
AAGTTTGGATAAAAGCATATGCTAAATGCGTACATGTAAATTCACCACCCATTTGAGTTCTAAAGAAAGCTACATATTAAAATAATTACATTATTAGTACTATTAATGACTTTTATTTTGAAGTGTCAGCAATCTCCTCCTTTATCTCCTCAGGTTAAAGAGCTGTTAACCTCTTTTGGACCTCTGAAAGCCTTCAATTTGGTGAAGGACAGCGCAACGGGACTCTCCAAGGGCTACGCCTTCTGCGAATATGTGGACGTTAATGTCAACGACCAGGTGAGTTAGTTTTACGTCGGTACTCGTGGATTTTAAGATCTTTTGACGCAGATATCCGAGCATATCGCTTTTACTAAATCCATGTGATTATATGTTTGCAGGCCATTGCGGGATTGAACGGTATGCAGTTAGCAGATAAGAAACTGCTGGTGCAGAGAGCAAGTGTGGGGGCCAAGAATGCCACACTGGTGAGAATCCCGTTCAGCGAAGAGAATGTGAACGAATGTGAACTGATCCGGTGTGTTAACACGGCGTCTTTCTTTGACCCTCCACAGATGAGTATAAATGAGACTCCAGTGACCGTGCAGGTGCCTGGGCTGATGACCAACCCCATGATGCAGATGGGTGGTATACCCACAGAGGTCCTCTGCCTGATGAACATGGTGGCTCCTGAGGAACTTCTGGATGATGAGGAGTACGAGGAGATCGTGGAGGACGTCAGGGAGGAGTGCTCCAAATACGGCCAGGTGAAAAGCATTGAGATCCCTCGACCTGTTGATGGACTGGAGATCCCCGGAACTGGCAAGGTAACGGCCCAGTTTTTGGCTTTTACCAATACATCGAACCCGGTCAAAACTCGCTGTTCCCTTATGTAGCATTTGGACTATAAACCTTCAAGCTATGAATGACTTTCTCAAACCTTATTACGCTTTGCTTCATTCTCCAGATCTTCGTGGAGTTCATGTCTGTTTATGACTCCCAGAAAGCCATGCAGGGCTTAACAGGGAGAAAGTTCGCCAACAGAGTGGTGGTGACCAAGTACTGCGATCCAGACGCCTACCACCGCCGAGACTTCTGGTAGACGCGGAGGACGAGAGAGCGTCAGGAACGGGATGAGATATAATAGCAGCTGTGTGATGTTAGCTCCTAAAGAGAGAGAGATGATGACGGGGGGAACATTTTTGTACTCTTAAATAAGCCGAAAAAGGCGAATGTTCTATTTTTTTGTTTGTTTGGAGGGTTAAATTAACAGGAGGTTCGCGCGTAATTGTGGGAGGGTTTTCTTTTTCTGCTTTTGTTTGTATTTTAAGAACATTAGCGTGAGATAGCTTATAGCGTATTCTGTTAATAAAATTGTTACTATTTTTTAATTGTATACCGAAACGACATGTAAAATTGTGACATTGTTGCCTAACAGAGAAGGTTACATAAAACATGCGTTTGGCATTGCCCTGTCACATTCGGACAGGTGATTGAAATGATGTCATCGTCTGGTCCTTAACCTTGTTTTTATCTCTTTTTATTCCACACTTTCAATCAATAACGACTGATCGATCCTTTCCACGAGTCATTTGTCTTCTCTGTTGGACAACTCGCCGCGTCTCCCTCCCGTCTTGCAGCATCTCGCCGTTCACATCTCCGGTTATTAGACTGTCCCAAATCTTGTTTTTGGTGTGACGTTGTTGGTTTTGTTCACTCATTTGGTTTCCTCCATACTTAATCACCAATCCATTTGTTGATGACGTGTCCTGTCAGGAAGCATTTGTTTGTGTGGTTTTCAGTACAGTAGGCCAATTTTGATAATAAAATGATTGGAAGTATGAATCTCGTCTCTGGGTTTGAGTGGCTTGAGATGCGCCCCACAGTTGCATGCTACTTTATTTAGAAAGGAGCAATATGTAGCATTTTGGTGTTGTCTTTGTTTTGTAATACCCGTTTTCGTGACTGATCCAATGGCTAGTCTTTAAACCAGATCGGTAGGTCACAATCGTACAAAGACAGGGCTGACTATACATTATATCTCCATATGTAACCATGTATGCCATTCTAATGCTGCTTATTGCTTCTTACCGTAAGTACTCTAGCACAACTATCAGGCTTGGATATCTAAGGATTTAAGTTACTACTATGAACTATGTTGCCTAAAATGGTAGTTCAGATTAGCGCACTGGTGTGCCACAAGTCTAGAAATCGTGACCGATTGTTGTTTAGCTCGTTTAGAGACTAATTGAAATGTGGCATTTATTTGAACTCATCCAAAACCTGTGAAGCTCCGTTGGTTTAAATCTCATTGGATGGTCTGAAAAGTGATATTTTGTAGGAGTTTGGTTTAGAACTGATAAATTGGACTGAATTGAAATACATTGAGATGCTCTGATAGAACTGACAGTTGATCTGGGTTTTTATGACCTTTGTGAACTGGAACCAAAGTACACTCTCTCTTTCTCTCTCTGTACAGCTAAAGGCTTTATCACTGCCATGCAGCACGTTGCTTTCAAACCCTTGTCTGCTGGTATTTTCTAATTTACATTTCTGTTGTAGTTGTTTTGTCAACTTCATATCTAGTTGTCTTACTTGTAGTTTCAACATAAGGGGTGGTAACAAAAATTGTGAAGCTGTTTTGTAGAAAACGAATGAGGCCTGTTGTTTCTTGGTCAGATCAATTATTGGTGTGTTGATAAATATATTTCCATACGATTCTCACTGTTCAATGAACACTTTTGGTAATGTCTTGATTTTTCTTCTTATGCAAACCACAGTAAAATGTTGATACAACTGTGTGTACTTTGATTCGTTTTTTTTAAACACTCTCCCATTACATACATTTACAAAATGCAACAAAAAATACGTACGCTTTGAAATGAATTCAAAATATGACAAATGTAACAACATTTTACAAATATCAATTGTAAATATTAATCTCAAATTTTAAATAAAATTAATCTCATCTGTTCATTAAACAATGTTTTCAGTTAGACCATTAAACTTTTAAAGATGGAACGCATCTGTAACACAACAGGTGTGTTGCTAATTAACCACCTTCAATGGGAAACTATTGAACTGCTCTGAGCTTTTGAAGGTAAAAACTAAATTCATTTGCATTAAGGTAAATAAGATGTAGTGGGTGTGTTTTCTGATGTAACATGAAGTTGATTTTAGGATTAACTTTATCCTTATAAACTTCAGTCGGGGTAATCTAATGACAGATGTATAGCAAGGTATACCCTAGGGTTTAGAAATTGTAAACATCTAATATTTTTATTGTATATATTTTATGTATGTATTCTACTTTTGCCTGTTGTGTGTAGTTCATGGTACTATTGCAAATACCTTATACCCCTGTCCCATAAGATGTTGTCTATTATATGTCATCTCTATGTAAGCTAGAACGCATATCTTGCTCAATAATTTTGTGGTTTTATCGGTTCAGTCAACCCTTTATTCATAAACATACTATAAACCTGGTATACCTAATTAGTCTTGTACATCTCACACATATTATTTGCAATAATACCATTAACATGTCTGACATTTGTTCTGTGTTTTATTATTAGTCTTTGTTTTTTAGGTAAAGCTGATTTGAAGCAATGTAACATTGTAAAAAGCGGTATATAAATTAGATTGAATTGAATAAGAGTCATCTCTCTTGGTCATCTTTATGCGTTCTTTAACATAACCAAACAGAGATATGCTACACCAAGAGACAAGGAAATTGCTAAACTAAGTGTTTAGAAATAATTTTGTAGCTCTGTTCATGTTTATTGACTGTTTTGACATCGTCTTTACATTTATTTTGATGAGATCATAATTTATAGATCATATCTTTACAAGATATGAAACCATTGGGACGTTCCCAGGTAACAGGAAACGTTGTCAGAACATTGGCTAACGTTCCCTCAAAGTTATCAAAAACGTTCCTGCAGTAATGTTATTAGAACGTTTTTAGACGTTATATATCACAATCAAAACATTATTCTAAAGCTCTTAGTGGAGCGTTATACAATTACAGAATTAACAAAATGTTTGAATAACGTTCTTATAACCAATCAATAACGTTAATAGAACATCTAAAAACTGGACGTTTTGAACGTTCCTACAACTTAATATAGAGTAATATTTTTGTTACTTAATGGAAACGTTATGAAAATGTTCTTAAACCTTGAAATTGTTAACTGGGTTAGCATGCCCACCCCACTGTCTTCACAAGGCTGGTTTGTTGTTTTTGGTCAACTGCATGGATGGTAAAGATACGCTTATTAACTTTTTTACAAATCACTGTAATTAAACGAATGTTTTTTAAACAAACTTGTCTGCGTTGCCCACAATATTATAATACACCGGGAATATTCAACTCATCCCGGTACACCTTCAACCTCTCCGTGCACAACAACCATCACTCGCAATGCACGGAAGCTGTCAAGCAGTGCAAATATATCGACGGCTGCTCTCATCCAATGAAAGACGAGCGCTGCCGGCCAGCACCCAATGGCGTGTCAGTGGGCGGGGCCGCGAGCCTCCAGCGCAGCAGCGGAGGAGGTGTTCCCGGTGGCCATCTTTGATGCGCGGAGTGATTGTTTGGCGAATACAAATAATAGGAAATTAAAAATATAGCGCAAAAGTTGAGGAACTGTACTGGAACCGACGGCCATATTAAGAGGAAAAGTGAAACTCAGGAAAATAAGGTAAAGCATCCTCGCGTCGCTCCAGTGACGTGCCTCTTTTTTTCCCTTTACCTTTCCTATTTGTATCCCAGCCGAGAGACTCAAGCCGGTTCACGGGAGAGCCGAATCGCTGTCTAACTCTCATAAAGTGATCGTATTCTCTCTCCAGCGTCTCCGAGCGCACAACACATTATGGTGCATTCGACTTCAGTTCTCGTGTATGTTTCAGACATAAATAAGATAAGCCGTATGCATGCATGCACAGGCACGGGCTCTGTATTATGCATTACCGTTTAGAAATCCAGCTGTCTTTAAATGGGCTGTTTTCTGTGGGTCCGTGAGATCTGGGGTTTACGTTTAAGTGGACTCGCGTTACATGTTACCACAGCCGATGGAGGGTCTCTCGCGCCAGCTGTTGGGTTTGCACGCGCTACATTGTTGCCAGATCTCGGCGGATGCGCGCGACTTCATGTCAGGCGCGTTTGATTGACACATGGAGCGATGTTCAACTTTTGACGGATTGCAGGTGACAGCGCGTCTGACTGTACGTCTGACTGTACTGATCTTCTGACTGTACTTCCAGCACGATCAGTTCTTGTGACTGAATGACCTTTGAATGAACCGCACAGCTATTCTGATGACTTTATGCTCATTAAACCATATATAATACACCACATGTAGAACAACCACATGTAGAACAACCACATGTATGACAACTATGTCTGTATGTCTGCAATGTCTTCATTTAATGTCCCTCAATGACCAGATTTATTTGCAATGACTAGAGTTATGAAAAGTCTGACAAGCTTGACGCTTACTATGACATCTGGCCAGATGCCTTAACTTAGCCTATAAACTTTAGTGTTTTCTGTAAGATAGAAATGTGTACTCGTGGTTGTTTATTGTGGTGCTTGACTGTTCAAATCATATGAATTTAATGTTTTCAGTGTCAGCTTCATCTCTGTTGTCTGTATGGGCTTTTGAACAGGAGATTTTTAATGCTGTTTCATAAGAGCGGTACCCAGGATATCTGCGTGTGAGCGCTGATAGTCTTTTAAAAGGGACAGAAGAGGTTATTTAATCATTCATACGCGTGGGGCTTCAAAGATCTTTCTGGATGTCATGTACCCTGACCTTCAGATAAAGAGCGTTTTCTGTTTACTCAAAAAGGCTCATAAATCACACTCGAATAAGCTTAAAATAAAAACTCAGCCAAAAAGAAAAATGTTGCCATTGTCAACTGAAATGGAAATGAGGATGAAGGATATGGAGAAATTTACAAATTTACATACAGATTCTGAGCAACACGATAGTGAGAAAAATGACGACAGAATCTGAATTCCAAGTGGGATGAACTGTAGGTCATATAAACATGCCAGAATGTTTACATTGATTTAAGCCTTTGCTGGGAGAGACGTGCTGGATTCACGGATTAATACACTGTCTAAATTTAGAGCGAGCGCATTATCAGCTCCATAACATTTTACACTGGCATATCAGTGTGGATTTCAGTGTGTGCTTTCTCAGGTAGATCCTAACTAAACTCACAAATGTGGAGGGTCACTTATAAATCAGCATTATGTTTATGTATTGTGTGTGTCTATGTACAATATATAGAACTTCTGCTCAGTGTTTCTTGCTTTTAATTTTATCTTTCCAGTAAAAGAAGGCATGAAGAAAACATAGTCGAGACGTCATGGCTGATAAAAGGAAACTTCAAGGTAATCGCACATTTGGTTTACCTTCTAATTTCACATATATGTTTAATGGCTGTATCTAAATGCAGCTGTGTTGCAGGAGGGCAGTACATCAGTTACTTACATTATTTATCATCGTCTGCTGTGTTCTGATGTATTTAACCCACGTGTGTGCTCGTGTTTGTGAAACTGGACTGGTCTCAAATCATGCTTTTATTCACTCCAGTTTGACTTCGCTTTCCTCAGGTGAAATAGACAGATGCTTGAAAAAGGTTACGGAGGGAGTTGAGCAGTTTGAAGACATTTGGAAAAAGGTACGAAACGTGTGCACATGCAATCTGGATCAACCGAAAGCTTGATTTGTAATGTTTAAAACGCATTCACACTAATATCTTATGAATGAGATTTTACACTTTAAAATGTTGTGCACATTATTTCAGATGTGACGATGAACTGATCAATATTTAGTTGAGCGATTAAATCATTAATATGAGTCAGCAGGTACAATGTGAAAGTGAAAACCTCTCTCTGTAGCCACTTCGGAACTTTTGCAAAGTGTTGCATAGCAAACACGCCAACACACACCCATTTACCAACAATAACAACCTTACTCAGCATTTCCATTGAACTATAACACACAGAAATAAGGGCTCTGAATTCTTTTCCACAGTGAGCAAACATAACAATAAAGGCAACATGACATATTATATCTTATACAAGATATTTTTAACTTAAATTTATCGTTTTTCAGTTCTTTCTAAAAAAGCGCACAGAAACGTAATTGCACACTTTATCTTGGTAAAGCTGGTCCATGTGCATTTTTGGGTGCCTGTAAAGCCGTCTAGCTGGAGAGGGTACGCTTATCTTGCAGGATCATCCTCCTGTGTCCACCTTGCACGTCAAAACAACCTCAGCCTCTGTGCAGTCCTGGAATGAATTTCAGAAATTATATTTATTTGTTCAAAGTGTGTGATGCTCTTTAGACAATCTGTGTTTTGAGCCTCAGATGCAAGACACCCGAGCTGTTGCATTATTATTTTGTGTTATGTGTAGAAATGATTGCGTTCCGGTCAGCTGTGTGCCTGTGCTTTTGTCTATCAGCTTCACAATGCAGCCAACACCAACCAAAAAGAGAAATATGAGTCTGACCTCAAGAAAGAGATTAAAAAATTACAGGTAAGAATTTTTTATAATCACATGATGAACACGTCTCGGCTATTAGCGAGCCAGTTTAATTACAAGTGTTGTTTACTGCAGGTATGGATGACAGTCGCCAAAATAAACAGTTTAATACATTAACTTTTCACTGGTGTGTTTGTCTATGTTAGTAACCATCTGAACAAGTGCTACCCAAGTAAGCGGTCGTGTGTGTGCGCATGCGTCCACTGAGCTTGACTGCAGAGGACGAGTCCATGCATGCTTGATTTCAGGCATCCAAAACTAAATTTTCTCTTTCGTCTTTTCTGTCACCCTTTGTTTTTGTTCTGTCTGTTTCTGCCTGCATTGCTTCTGCAGCGACTTCGAGACCAGATTAAGACGTGGGTCGCTTCCAATGAGATCAAAGACAAAAGACAGCTAGTAGAAAACCGAAAGCTCATAGAAGCGGTGAGTTTGAACGGAACAAAAGACCTGATGCTAATCAATAACGCCAGAATCCTTAAAAACATCTCCAATCTGATCGGAAGGCTGCAATCCATAGCTTTGTAAAAATGAACAAAACTCGTTGTTGAGCAGGTGCATAACAGATCAGTGTTCAACACGATCTCCTTACCCTGATTCACAACGGTACATTTAAAATTAGATTTATCATTTCAGCTGTCAGATTTTTCCAGGAAATGTCATTTTGGCTTCATTTCTTTTTAACATACATAATAAAAAGTAAATAAAGTAACGTGCAATTTTATGTTTCAAAGAGAAATGAAGAGAGGAAAAAGTTATGGATTGCAGGTTTAATGTATGATGTACATTAAATGTGTAATGTAGGAATTGTGTGTCGTGTGAAATTTCTCTATGCTTTGGGATTTGTGCTTTTGTCTCTAAGACTGAGAAACTACTATATTCCAGAAAACAATCAATCCTAATTCTAAATGAAAATAAACAGAAATGGGTTTGACACTGTATAACGGCACAGTCTTAAAATTTACAGGGACCAGTCCAAAAATGTTCATGGTAGATTATTGGGTAAGCTAACCATTCGAGGGCCGGAGTGGGGCCCCCTCATCACAAGGTTCTCGACAATGAGGGTAAGACGAAATACCGCCATTTTAAAATGTGCTTGCTTTGTTTTTATAGCAAATGGAGCGTTTTAAAGTTGTGGAGCGGGAAACCAAAACGAAAGCATATTCTAAAGAGGGACTCGTTCTCGCCCAGAAAGTTGATCCTGCACAGAAAGAGAAAGAGGAGGTCGGCCAGTGGCTAACGGTAAGCGTGAATTTGCATTATAAAGATTTCCTGGCAAGATCTGTGTCTTGACTCAACATAATAACTTTTTGCCTAGCGTCACCTTTCCGCTGCTGTTCTGTATTATTTTTCCCTCAGAACACGATAGACACTTTAAACATGCAAGTGGATCAGTTTGAAAGCGAGGTAGAGTCCCTGTCTGTCCAAACCAGGAAGAAGAAAGGAGATAAAGAGGTCAGTTACATTTTCTCCAGCGTTTGTCACGCACTCGTTGTACCGCAGTGGCAAGTTTCAAGAGTTAACTGAAGCAGTACAAGTCTAACTTACGTTAATAAAGACCTCCGATGAAGGTCATTCAAAGAGGTATCAACTGTCATGTTAATTTGTATGCTAGTGGCCACACGCAACCTACTTGTACAATGACATCATCAGCAGTTTCACTGGTCCTAATAAAACGACTGATCGTTTGTAACACAACAGTGACTCATGAGAATGTTCTTTCTCATGACGTCAGAAGCAGGATCGGATCGAGGAGCTGAAGCGACTCATCGAGCGCCACAGGTTTCACATCCGCATGCTGGAGACCGTCCTCCGAATGCTGGACAACGACTCCATACAGGTGGAATCCGTCCGCAAGATCAGAGACGACGTGGAATACTACCTTGATTCCTCTCAGGACCCCGACTTTGAGGAGAACGAGTTCATCTACGATGACCTTGATCTGGAAGATTTGCGTACGTTTGTGCTGATATATTTATTCATGGAGGATTCCATTGTGTGTTCTGCCCCTGATCGTAAGTTTTTATTTGTTTTTTACCCGCCAGCTCAGACTCTGGTGGCCACATCTCCACCTACACACGCAGATGATGACATTTTCCAGAACTCCAGTTCAACGCCGACCTCCACAACATCGTCATCTCCCATCCCTCCCTCACCAGCTACTTGCACTACGGTGAGCTGCTTTCCCTCTCAATTATCTTTAGGGTTGAGAAATTTTGAAAATATTCAGAGTTGGAATTTTACAGGATATATTACATATATTGGGAATGAAAGGAAATTAAGCACTTTAGTGTAATTTTTACAAGCATACCACAACACAAACATATTCGCTTCATCGATGTATGACTGCACTTCATGTGCGCCATAATTTCCATTTATTTCCATAAATTCCCATTAGGTTTCCAAAATTTCTGAAATTTTGCAACCCGAATCTTATACATTATCTACAGTGATAAAAACATATGTGCTGAGCTTTTAATATTTTGGGGATAGCTACATCCCACCCATTTCTGATATATAATGTGAAAGTTACGGGGGTATAAAAACAATTTTGTTTCATTAAAGTTACAATGTTAACTTGTTAAATGTTTTTTGACCCCGCAAACTAGTATAATTTGATTTGTTTTAGAAGGTAACAATTCAGTAAATATTTTTGTTTGTTTGTCTTCTATTTTGTTTTCTTTATTTGTGTCATTTGAGAATTCGGAGGATGAAAAGAAAAGAGGTCATTCGACGGACAGTGAAATCAGTCAAGTGAGAAAAAAATACGTTTGAATTATTTCATCTTTAGTTAAAAATATGTTTTATTAAAAGCATTACGTTCTTGTTCTTTTGGATTGACCTTCATTTTACAAATACTGTGTTCTTATAATAGTCACCCGTCAAGAACGGAAATCCATCTTCATCTCTGTCCTTCTCATCCTCATCGTCATCGTCGTCGTCGTCGTCCTCGGGAAGCTCTTCAAGCTCTTTTATCGCCATAGCAACTATCACCAGCAGTGGAAGCTCGACATTAGGCAATATGGGCGTCACCCTCCAGAATTCTGGCAGCTATAGTTTAGCAACCCAGCAACAGCACCAGCCCAAAAACTCCTCACAGTCCAACACTAACTCCACCTCCAGCAACAGTATCTCACTCCCAACCCCCACCTCCACCTCACCGCCCAGTACCAGCACACTTGGCCCTCTAACGCCCATCTCCCAGAGCCAGACTCCATCGGGGATGGGTTCCACCTCCGGTTTGGCTCTGGGAATGGGTACAGTGCCGACAGGCGGCTCCAGCCAGATTCCCGGCCTGGGTCTCTCAGGGTTGCAGGCATCCTTGAGCAGTGTGACTGGGTTTTTAAACGGCTTGACCCCGGCACCCTACGCGCAGGCGGCCGCAGTAGGTGCTGCGGGCGGTGGGTTGTTAGGGTCTCTTGGAACTAATGTAAGTATTACCAGCACCTCAGTGGGGACTAACGGAAGTCTAGGCTCCACAAATCTCTCGGGCTCAGGGCCTGGTGTTTTGGGTCTCGGGTTGGTACAGTCCTCTGTGGAGCCTCTGGTGGTTTCCAGCCCTGGGATAGGGGGACTGACCTCAGAGAGCAGCGTGGGAGTTATTGGCAGCAACATAGGGACCTCTGGGACAGGAAGTGTGCCAACTATGAGCAGCGTCACGTTACCACGACCACTTAGTGGACCGAAACAAAATGGTGGTACAAGTGAGTTAAGAGCACCTGTCCGTTCAGAAAAAGCAAAATAAATGTGTTATTTTGTAATGTAATATTAGAAGGAGTGACTAAATCATGTTATTATTTGTCTCCTTTAAGGTTACAGTGCTGTGGTAGCAGATAGCACGTCAGACTCCGCCCCCAACAGCGACAGCCAATCACAGTCAGTCAGCCAGTCCTCATCCTTAAATTCCTCAACAAATCAGCCGTGAGTATTGGTTTGTTTTCTTGTACTCAGATTTATAACAGAAAATTAGAAATGTGTTATAGCAGCGTCGAGTCTTACTGGGTTTTTCAGCCTTACTGGCCCAGGTTGTTTCATTGTGTTATTTTCTGCTGGGACAACACTTAATATTAAACAAATTACTAAGTCTTCTTATCGAGCCAGCCAGTTGGCAACCACCTGCAACACCCCAGCAGCTGCATAGCAACAGGCTAATAATCCTTTAGAACATCTTGGGAACCACTGAGAAGCACCACTTACTGTAAAACTGTATTAAACTGTTGTGGGCTTCTGAAAGTGCCAGTTGCCTTTTGCTTGCTTATTAGAGACTTTCAGACATACATTAATGTTAATGTCAAATGATTTGTGTCGTTTTAAACTGCTGGTTAAGGATCTGCTGGAATTTAAAACGTCAATTGAAAACATCAATGCAGTTGGCGTTGTAAAAATGGCTACATAAATTAAAATGGTTTTGCTAATAAAGATGCTCATTAGCGTGTAATGCTGCTCTTGTTGAAACAGTAAGGAGAGCGGGTCCAGCCTGCTGGGGTCACTGACACTGCCGCCCAGCTCACCCTCTCCGTCATACAGTGAGAGTAAAGCAGGTCCTGGAGCGCTGCTGAACGGCCCTCATTCATATACACAGACTCTGGACTCCATCAAGGTCAGTCACACTGCACTCCATATGCTCCCTGCACAGTGTTCTTTATTACATTATATCTGTTTGATTTGTGTGTGTGTGTGCGCACGCATTTGTCAGTGTCTAGTTTTCATGAAGCATTCTCAGAGTGCATTCTGGGAAATCTCTGATTGCTGAACAAACAGTGCGTTTTTATCACTGTATTGTTTATGCTTTAATGAATAATAGGATTTTTTGGTTTTCTGTAGGGCTTTTTACATTGTACTTGACCCAGGGTTATCTTTTGTTAAAAATTACTTTTAACCCTGGCTCTAAAGCAGCGTTCACACTTGGCATTTTGAAAGAGGGTTGGTTTCTGTTTTAAGCCTGGTTTATGAAACCCTCCCTCATGTGATTGTTTATGTTTTTATAATGAACCAAAACAACATTATTAAAAAAGAAAAATTTACGATCTTTGTACTTTCTTACTATTTACCGGAATAATTGCTATATTTGACATTTAAGGAGTGTGAAGATTCACCGGTATTGCTTTTTGACCCTTGAAATGTTGTTATCATGACAGCCCAAATGGTATAAATGGTCTCTTGAAAGTGTATGTTTGTAAGTCTCTCGTCCTCTTTTGCTCTGTGCAGCCTCAGGAGCCCGCGAGCGCTTTAAAATCGATGGCGGAGAGGGTGGACCAGAGCTCAGGGTTAGACGGGGAGCTGTCAGCACTACATATCACTGGTGGTAAGTATCATCATGTTTCTTTATCTTTCTCAGTTGTAATACCAGTGGCCCTGTTTACACCTGATATTAACAACTGTCTCTGATCATTTGATCTCAGGTGGCCAACCATGACACATTGCCATTTCCACGCTGTATAAACGTGCCTCCAGTAGCCACGTGTGATGTAATCATAGTTGCTATATTGGTCAGGTCTTTAAACCTATTGATATTTTAAGGCATTTTAAAAGAATCAGCCGACAATCATGTCTGATTGGCTGGATCTCAACATTAAGTCCAAAATCTACTGTGCAGGTTCTGCGCATGACTTCTGTGATTGGTTTAAGCCATAACTAGCTGGCAAAGTCCACTTGTGATTGGATCATCTGTTAACAGCTGGAGACAGGGTTATCTCTTCATGTTCTCCAGGATCTTACCTCCCATGAACTCACAACTAAAGTTAGACTGTATTCTTTTCGGTCCACTTCCAGATATATTCCCCAGCTCCACGGCTCCTTCAGGCACTCCTGCAGCTCCTCAGCCCACTCTGTCAGAGGTAAACATCCGCCCGTCATTGGGTGTATGTCCGCTGGGCCCCGTCCCTCTTTCCAAAGAGCAGCTCTACCAGCAGGCCATGCAGGAGTCTGCCTGGACGCACATGCCTCGCCCGTCTGATTCTGAGAGAATCAGGTACACACACACACACACAGTTCCGTAGCGCTCACTGATTCTGACAGGTCAGTACACACATGCCTTAAAGTGTGGGGATATTTTTGTACTCATGTTTCACGTCAGTGTGTCATTTGCACAAAATGGAAGTTGTGGACTTTGCAAAGTGGACATCATTGGCATTTTTTGATGTTTTCTGTCCAGAATACGTTTATTTGGTAAAATTGCATTCGTTATTATCAGTATTCCATAATTAGTGATAAAAACATACTCATTACTGTGTCATAATGGCACGTTACCGCACAAATAGATTCGTTGAAATAAAAAATGAAGTGAATTATTACAAGAAATAGG
>JAZGTI010012436.1:0-15726 GCA_036877585.1 Botia kubotai
TGTAAATCACTGATCATCAATTCAGAGCTTTCTCCACAGGGCTGGGCATTATCACAGACATGTAGCTCCAGGCAGCAGCTTAAAATACCTCACTGAGCCTTCGTCACTGTAGCAAACGCTAGCGGGGTATCTAACACGATGCTATTCTGGGCTGGTTTATGAGCCTCTGCCTGAACCTGATGTCTCCCAGCAGGCAGGAAAACTCTGGACCAAATGGTATCCAGCCAGCACGTGGAGAACATGCCCACTTAAGCTGTTTATGTTACACGTAAAGGCTCCCCTGAGAGATGAGCAAAAATTAAAGTTGAGAAAAGGGGATGAGAGTAAAACAACCCTACTAAGTGCACTTCTGTTATAGATACCAAGTCAATGAAAGACATAAAAAGACAAGATGCTTGATGTGAACTCCACAACAATGAAAATACAATGGATAGCAATATATGACACGGGGGAAATAAGTACAGTGGTGCTGAACACCACATGATATCCAGTTAGTCAGCTCTCCTGACAAAACGCAAACAAACAAACAAGCTCCTCTATTTACAGGTCAGTTAATATAGCAGTAACTCATTTTTACAGACCACACATATTTCTGGACAACACAGGTTATGCAGATTAAACAACTGGTTGTGTCAAAAACAGCAATAGAAGAGGGGAATATGAAACAGCAGTTCAATTTCTAAAATCAGCTCGCAGACTGAGTGTGACTTAATCCATAATAATCTATAGCAGGACTTTTCAACTGAAGGCCACTGTCCTGCAGAGTATAGTTCCAAACCTCATACAGTACAACACACCTGTACAAGCTAATAAAGGTCTTTAAATACTTGAGAATTAAAGTAAGCTGCATTTGGATTGGAGCTAAACGCCGCAGGAATAGTGGCCTCACAGGACCTGAGATGAACAGGTGATCTACAGGTTATTTATTCCAAATGAAGCATAAATGGTAATGAACGTGCTGTTGGTGTACTGAACAATAATTCGTTTTCAGCCTGTTTCCAGAAATAAAACCTTTCTGCATTTAAGACAAGCGACCCTTAATGCATCTCGGGACGAAACGCTTAAAAATGCGATTCATTTGCTAAATCATGGGACGCATCACTCATGGTGCAATAATCTTTGGCATAATGTGAGTTTTGAATGTTTTAAAGTGTCATAAATAAAATAATCTGATGTTAAAATGAGTCATGGTAATTTTAATCGCGGGCCAACTGTAGAGGTGTGCAAATAAATCGATGCATTGTAATAAAAACGCAATGATTACAGTATTCAGTGACAGATTATAATTACTACGGTAACAGCTGATATATTATGCATTCGTTTCTTAGCCAATTCTTGATCTATTTTTAGACATAAAAAGACACTTAATCCAGATTTCAATCTGCTTTCAGCAGAGGTGTGATCGATAGTCACTCCAGTTTTGAATATGATTATGAATCTCACAAAATAATTCCGATTTCATGGAGCCATGCGTCATTTAGCGATGACTTATGATAAAACCAAAACAAATCATTGTCCATTGTCTAATATTTACTACTGAAGAAATGAGCACACACAATAATTACACAATCTGGAGAATAACAGCGAATAAATAAACCAGTCTTAACCCATTATCTCCAGTCCAGATGACCCAGCAGATGTTCAGGTCAGCAGGAGATGGGTCAAACATCAATATTTCATTTGAACTCTCTTTCTGATATGAATCTTTTAACTAAGAGGGCTGGGGGATGGGAAAACAGAAGACAGTAATACATTTAATAACATTTTAAGGCTGGATAACCTATGATGAGAGGGTCGTCTGTAAATCCTGATGCATTTATACCAAGTGACTTCCTGTTATTTGTTTGATCACAAATGAGGTGTGACACCGCGGTCCAGAATTAAAGCACCAATCCAAGGGCTCCGTCCTTTAGTCTCCTAACACAACGTGTCTCAATGAACAGGGTAGTAAACTTCGCTATCTCTGCTCTGCTGGCTGACAACCCACCTTAAGTACTCGAGATTTAGTGCATAAGGGATATAAAAAGAGCAAGGATATAATTTAATAAAACCCCCAAGAGCACCAAAACCTCAAGAACAATTGCAGGACAACCAAAAATTTTCTTGGTCAATAGCTATTTGTATGCAGACCGCAGCACTCCCAAAAATGGATTCCCCCCAATTTTTTGGAATGGTGATAAATCTCAGACATCGTCAGTACAGTCTTACAATTAACGTGAGACCCAAAAGAAACAAAGAAAACATGAAATATAGATGGGGTGGTGGAAGTGCTGCCACTAGAGAGAAAAATCTCGCTTCAAGCAGAAGAAAGTTGCCAAACGTAACGGGAGACAAAGGGCTGGTGTGCCCCAATTTCCGTCCGACTTCAAATAAATATTTAATCAAAGACTCCTCCACATCAACATCAATCAGAAACACGAGCGCAGCGCAGCTATCTTTAGGATTATCTCCGATGGAATAAAGAGAATCTGTTTAATCTAGACCATGTCGCAAGACAATGACAGCTTATCTATGTAACCACCAATTACACGTCTTGAAAGAATTCACTGGAACCTGATTGGCTAAGCGATGCACAACAGTCTAATTAATTCTTCTTTTTAAAGGAGAAAGGTTTTCCATTTCATGGTGTTGAGCCCCTGTGGGATATCAAGGAGCTTAAATCAAAGGAATTCTGTTTGACTTCACCGAATAGACCATATTATAGCAAGTTAAACTTTAAAAGTTTATGCCTTTCGAAAAAATTCCTGCATTCCCATATGCTTCAACAGTGAAAAGACAAAAGAAGACAGAGAGATGGATTACTGTACTCAAAAAGATGTAATTATATATACAGTCACTCAGCAGCTTTTTTAAACCCAAACTCAGCAGCGTTAATGATTTTTTACATTAATATCAGAACGAAATAAAGAATACTTCACGGTTTATATCCTTTCGCATATTTCAGATCTAACTGTGTGCTTTTGTAATCTTGAAAGTTTATTGACTCTGTAACTTTTACAATAGACAGAGTCAAACATTCCAAATCACAGAGTGCCTCGGCGACTGTAGGAGAAAGATTTTTGCTAGAAGCTTTGTATTCAAAAGGATTCATTTCCAGAGCGAGCGCGTGGGCCTGAGAACACGCTTTTAATTCGGAGGCAGATAGATTTCCCGACAGCTTCTCTCAGAAGTGGAAGTTGTACTAAAATGAGTCGTGATATTCTTATGCAATTTCAATTACGCCGGAGGGAAAAGTCGTTCGGCAGCCGCCCGTTTCCCTGAGTGAGCAGAGATGAGACAGCGACGTTCCTTAAATTTCACAGCGATTAATGTGGCGTTCCCTGCGCTTGCTCTGCGCGTGTTTTTGAGGTAATTTTCTATTTCTTGAAGCAGCTGAGCGTGACGGTTGGGGCATGTGGTATTTAAAGGGGTTCCAATTTCTTGCTAGTGATTCTTGGAACGGCAGAAGAGCTCATGAAGTTCCATTAACCTTCTTCTGTGGAGTGACTTGACAACCATTTTCCTTTCATTTAGATATGTTGTACCTACAAGGTAATTTGAGTGACACCTGTCACTGATCAATCATAAGTGTCCCTGTCACACATCACACAGTTCCTGAGGGGCCACACTCATTTATAGCTCTGATAATAGCTACAGTCATGCGATGATCAGTGGAATTGCGACGCTCTTAAAATTACAGAAGTCATTTGGAATGTTATTAAAATTTGTCTCATCCTTTGAAAACCTGCAGTAACCCACAGTCAGAGAAAATTTACAGTTAATTGTATTGGACTTCATGGTTGCTGGGGCATTGCTAAGGTGTTGTAGGTGGTTGCCAGGGCGTTGCTAGGGTGTTTTGGGTGGTTGCTTACTGACCCCAATATGATATTCTGGTCCCCAACCATGATTCAATTCCTTCCTCAAGAAAAACAAAACATTTTTTTGGCCCGTTTTATCCACCATGTTGAAGGTCTGATCACTAGGGAAGTAAAAGCACACCTCAACCTGTCATACAAGATGAGTTACATGCTGATGTAGTCATAGTGACGCTTATCTTAGCAAGCCCCACAAATAAGAATCTTCCGTGTTCTTGAAAGAAGCAGAAAAGAGAGAAAATGCCATGAGTGACGGATCTCACTGTGCTCAAACATCAACACATTTCTCAGCGGAGGATTTAGAAACAAAGCTCACAGCTGGCTCTTGGCCTCGAGATCTACCGCAAGACAACACCACTGTCATGAATCCCTTATTAGAGACGATGTGACACAACTTGTAAGAAGATTTTTTTCTTTAAAATGTGCCAGAGGGAGCTTTACATCTCTTTTAAAGAAAGAAAATGGCGATATCAGAGTGCAAATCTGGTAAAACACACGTTAGAGAATAAAACCAGCACAGGGAGTGTTTTCAATGTACTGTGTGGGAAGATTTCCTCAGCATATTATTACAAACTAATTGTGTGCGCTTGCCTGATCCCACATGACTCTGGGCACACTGAGAGCGACAGACAGCAAAAATAAGAGATGGGAGTTTAAAGAGGCAAATAGTTTATCAGATACAGGACACTGAAATATATCACGTTTAAGAAGCGCAGAACAGCGATAAATGTGTACAAAAGTCCTTGCGAAGCAGTCAAAGGTCTCACAGACCCTGCGAGCTCTTTTGTGTGTATAATTAATAAAGCATGTGGGTTTTGAAACCCTTGACACAGCAAAGTAATTCGAGTTTCTGTTGGTAAAGATCTGACTGGTAAGACGCCCCGTTACCCTTAGGGTATAATTTACTTATCGTCCTGAGTCCAGTCATTCAATTAAGAGTCTGTTGTGCTGTGCATGCTGAAACAGATGCACGCTGGGTAATTTTCTTCACTTTAGCCTTTACGATGAAAGATGATCCAAGTGCGTATGGGTGTGTACATGCCGCATCTGTACAACTGATGTGATGAATACAATATCACAGGATAATGTACAAAATGTTTTGCTTTCATTTCATATAGACGTACTTTATCTTTTGTTGTTAAAAACGATTACTTGGTCGTGAATAGCCAGCAACTACTTAATATATAGATTTAAAGGGACGTTCACACACACAGCGATTTGTAATGACTAAGTGACTAATGGCGATGAGATGTGGGTGTGTCCAATGATGTATCGAGAACTTGATTTAAATTGTAAACGATGTGATGTGGCAACAACCAATAGGAGTGAAGCACATTTGAGGACATGATTTGTTTTCTGTACATTTATTTCCTCTGTCTACAAAAGTAAGATAGCGAAGCAGGTAATAATATAAGCTATTTTAATTTTCTATATAATTTGTGTGCGCCCCCATACAGAAGCATAATTAAAAAATATATATGCTTGGACAAAAACAAAATTGAGGCATGAATTATTTATTCACGATAAGGCAGATTATTTTATGAAATAATTTGATAAATGATCCCATTTGTGATCATTATTTAAAAGGTTATCGTACAAATGTACACCTCACCAATATTGGGCAGTCGGAACCAACAACTCTGCCACTCGGAAAGCTCCAGAGATAAAATCGCTGTTAGTGTGAAGGTCCCATTAATAATCAGACAGCAACAAGCAGAACCTGACATCCGACGCATGTCCCCGTACTTCAAGTCGAGGGAACAGCATTTACAATGCTTTGGCACATATCGTTTTTCAGTATGTAACAAACAAAACGGCTAGTGAAGGGTTAAAGTCACCTTGTTTTCCCAGAATCATCAGCCGTACAAAACACTGGTGGACGATATTGACAATGACCGACTTAAACCTTCGAAGTAGCACTAAGCATTTGTGTTTCGCAAAGCAGTGAGCGCAACAAACATGTTAAACTGCGATTTCGTCCTCCAGGCAGTCAGAGAGGCAGTGCTTGTTCAGTACGTTGAGCAGGCGCAGGGCGCTCTCATCCTGCTGTCCCCAGCTTTCCTCGCTCTCGTCCGTGTTCGACTCGTATTCAGACGAGATTCCTGACTCCCGGAACCTGAGTAGCTCGAGGCTGCCCAGTAGTTCGTCCTCCGGCGAGGGCGAGACCTCCAGGGACGACGGGTCGGGGCTCTGCTCCTGTTGAGGTGGTCCAGGCAGAAAGCGGAAACATTCAAACTTGACCAAGCACTGGTCCCTACCTATAGGACTGCCCAGAGGCAGGGCCAGCTGCGTCCCGTCATTGAGCGGAGGCAGGATGCCATCCTCTGGTCTCGGGGTGGTGGGGTCGCACAGGACCGGGGGCACATTGGCACGGAAGGTGATTTCCAACAGGCTGTCTTGAGATCCCACTGGTGAAAGAGTGGAAAAGTTTAATAATGATGCGGGTACTTCAAACCCTCATTACAGCCCGGAATATTCCTTTAAATTTTGCCTCAACACTTAACATCAGTCTTAATATGTTGCACTGCTTTAATTTTCTTGTTCCAGGCACATTGTACCCTCATGTGTAGTCATTATTTGTTACACTTTTGTGTATTTCTATTACTTGGGTTTTTTATTTACTTAACAAATGTAAAAATCTTGTAGAATACAAAAAATAAGTTTGACAATTAAAAAGCTGACCACAAAACAATTCTGACTTTCTGCACTTTGACTTAGTCTTTAATATTTTCCTGTAGCTTTCTAAAAGGACAGTAAAATAGTAGCTTCCCTAATCGGCTTATAAAAGCTCTACGACAAAAACATGCAACATTTGTCTAGTTGACGACAACAAATGTTGTTTGTTAACGGTAAAACTGTGGCACTGCCTTTATATCGTTAAAATTAGTGGCTGTAAAAACATTTGTATTTATTGCCACTTCTTAATTGGCTTTCTTGATGAGCACAGCATCCCACATGGAGTTGAAGACCCCTGCTTTTCAAGGTCACTGAAGTGGGATGACTGTCACCATCACAGATGAGTGCTCTTCATAATTGATGTCATAACCTGAGAGACATGTACATGTATTGCTGCTCTATGACCGTGTGCTCGGAAAAGCTGCTTTAAAATAAGCACAAAATGAATTGGGGTGTGATCTTGGCTGAGAAGAAACATGAAACGATGGGTGCCCGAGGAAAGTGGAACAGACAGAAGGGTCTGACAGTGAAAGTCGAATGAAAGAGAGATGGTGAAACACTCGAGTGGGGTGGAGCTGGAGTAAAAGCACTGTTATTAATGTGATGGAGCAGAAGAACAGAGAAGGAAGGTGAAGCAGAACTGACGTTGTCCTTCTGTGACCCGGCAAAATGGTGTCTGGAATTTAGATTTTGATTGTTTGACTGTTGCAGAGTTGTTGTTAGCTGTAGCGCCCCCTATGGACGGAATTGGTAAAAATTTGGCATGGGTCTGCTATAGGTACTTTTGTAAATACTCGTGTGTTAAGTTTGGATTTTAATTAATGGACGGGTCGTTTAGTCAGTGTGGAAACTTGTTGTCAAAAAAACGTATTGCAAAACGATCAATCAAGACAAATCAACACGTCAAGGGGTTCTGAAGATGATTTATATCATATTGTGAGTGAACCCCCAAACTTCTGATATGTCCACAAAGCTCAAGACATTCCCCTATTTAAGGTACCATCTCGTATAAACAGAGACTGTGGAATTTACGGTCTCTGAGAAAATCACAAAAACAATGTCCTCTACACAGAGCAAAAAGGAAGAACTGTTTAGAAAAAGGAGCAGAGGAAATATAGCCGAAGAGAGGAAATGACACTCACTTGAGCAATTTCCAGCCAGTTTGAGCTCCAGCTCCTGAACCTGTTTGACCAGGAGAGAAATGTGCTGAAGGAGGTCTTTGTTCTGCAGCAGCAGCTGATGAACCCGTGCCTGAGCTTCAATCCTGGCAGCAGCTTCTACAGAAAGCTGGTCCTTCAGCAGATGAACCTGAGAGACAGAGTTCCTCGTGAGGTGAAGCTGAGGTAACCATCATTCCATAAACAACTGAAACCACAGAGACACTTTACAGACAAAGATTCTAAATTATTCTTTATTCAACTTTTAAAACCACTTTAAGAGTAAAGAATACAAAATAATGGATTTTTCATTATTGTTTTTACAAACTGCAGTCATAGTTCATTTATACGGTCAAACTCTTCTACCTTTTATTTGTTTTTTTACAAATGACACAAAATTCATTTTAAAAACAGGTAGAAAAGGTACTTAAACTAAATCTGAAAAAAAAAGATAAAAAAACAACATTTTTCGTCCACAAGGCATCTTTACCACAACACCTTGAAAGAACGTTTTCATCTTTTTTATTGTTTGCTCTTTTTAGCTGTTTTATGATGCTGACATCAGTGATATTTCAAACGTAATGATGAACAGATTTGCAGCTAACAGCAGGACAAGCAATTACTAGTTTATAATGATCAAGAAGCATTAACTGAATGTCAAAACAGACTGCAGGCGAAATTACTCTATTAACACACTGCGATTGTTAGTTTTATCAGATACCTAGTAAATCACCTATCACAGCTCCATGCGCAAGCAATTAACTTTTTAAAACTAAATAAAGGAACAAAATAATTGTTTTTTAAAGAGCTGCTTTGTCTTATAAACCTCACCACTACAACGTTAGAGTGTTCTGGAAATTAGGTACTATTGTACATTGATTTTCAAACTGTACAATGATTTTGAAGGTCTTCTTAATGGTTTTTATGTTGTACATTTTGGTCCCTAGACATTTACTGTATATTATAAGTTTTATCGTCCACAAAAATACCCCACCAAAGGCACTTTACCACACACTGGGTTATGAAATACTGTCGGTCATGTCCCTAATGACAAACGACCAGTTACAAATGTTTCTTAATCGATCAGGTTGTCCTTCTGTGTCCTTCACAGGAAACCAAAGATTCTACCCAGTGATAGGTGTATGCATCTATGTCTGCTAGTGGCTTATCTTGAACAGTTTCCTTTTTTTCCTGCAGGCAAAATGACCTCCCTCCGAGGGGTCCTGGGTGATTTATGACCCGACTTAAACAGCGCTCGCTTGCGCTACCTATCCTTAAGTACAAAACATTGTCCAAACAGAGCCAATGAGCCATCAGCAACAGGCCGGCAAGGAGCAGAGCATCAAATAAATGAAAAAAATTACCATACTGTAAATGTGGACTAAAAGCTTAGCTCGGGTTCAGCTGCTTTCCATCAATTTTTGAGTGTACACGGATAGGTGTATTTTCTGGCAAAGACTGATTGTCTTTGGGGAAGGAGCTGCCTACCCATGACAAAAGATGTTGTTTTCAAAGGGGCACAGAAAGTAAATGTATACAAGCCTCGTATTTCATACTGTCACTGTTTGATATCTCACTCTGGGTGGGAAATGTTTATCTCGTAAGCCAATCAGATTTGAGCCCAAATAGAAGTTTTATGACAAAAACTCTCACGATATTAAAACAAGAATTTAAAGTAAAACAATATAAAGTACGAATTTCACTGCCCAGGGAACTGTGCGTATGACAACAAAGGCTTTGAGGGGTTGGGTGTCGATTTTAAATATCAGCAGCTTTCCTCAGAAATCACGCGTCATATAATTATTCATAAATATTCAAAATTATTCACGTGTCATATAATTCTTCATAAATTATTCATATTTCATGAAAACATACTACCACTGTACCGCAGTTATAAGAGGCTTTTTAAACAGTTCATTCCACTGTTGTTGTTTGAGGCTCACAAACTTGAAAACTTAAAATTCATTTATATTTTTCATTTGATGACAAGAGGAATTGACGTGAAATGGACGTGCGTAAATTCTCCATAAATCGCTTGTACGCATCTTTTATTTTTTCCTAACAGAATAAATTTAACAAGCTACATTTGAGAGGAGTGTATGCACTCTGAGTGCGTTAACAGACGCCCGTCTGTTCTCAGTCACTCATAATGCATCTCGTCTGATTTGCTTTTACACATCATCTTCAATAAACATACAACTATGGTTCTGAAGGTGTGACCTGGAAATCATTTTATTCGGATATGGCAGAAACCAAATGGATTTTTTTGAACTACTGGATCTGACCTGTTCGTCACTGCCTGGAATGGCAGGAGCCATGCGTGTGTTTAACTGTCCAACCGATAAACCTTTGGGCTTACGTTTTTGCCTACAGCCACATTATCACAACACGGTCAATAACATCCTATAATAACATGACAGAAAATATGAAGAAAAACACTTCTAAACACTAAAGTTCACTATTTCTTCCTCAAGTAACCCACTTCAAATCCAACCACCAATCCTATCATCAGAAAAGCTTTCATGTCGTCTCATCTGATGATTTTTCTCTCTGAGGAGAAGGCCCACTGTGAAACTAACGAAGAAATGAATCAATACACAAAAATTGAATTGCTTGTGGTGCTTTGATAGCGTTCCTTAAAGCTTCTCATGTTCTTCACTGACTGGAGACATCACACACGGCTTTCCTCTCATTGACTGTGGTGGTTTGTAAATCAAGATCTGTTTCGCACTAGAAGGTCTCGCTTATCAGAGATGCCCCTCAACTCGAAGAGGAACATCCTTGAGAGACATCCTTGTCTTACAAACGTGGGCATCAAAAGAAAACGCCTGAGGAGCGTGTTAAGTGTCTTCTAAGCACAATAAAAGTCTTCGCTTTGTCTTATAAGACGCCATAGCGTGGATTGACACTATAATTGCTGCATATAAACTGCATTACTACAACTCCATTAAACATCCAGTATGGATGACTCTCACCTGGGCCACAGCCACCTGTGTCTGCTGCTGCTGTTGGGTGAGCTGCTGCTGGAGCAGCTGGTGCTGGTGGTGTACAGACAGGGGAGTGCTGGCCGGCAGCTGACTGCCTGAGGGAAGCAGCAGCTTGGGGGAGGCCAGCAGGATGTTGGGCTCTTCGGAGGGCTGGAGAAAGTGAGAGAGAAAAAACGTAGAATTAGTCTACATTATCAGATTATTATTTAACGAGTTGCACCTGTAGTGTATGTTAGACGTTTGGTAAAAGGTGCACTATGCAGTACTTTTTTCTACCGTTTGTAAACACAACAATCAAACCTGGCCCCTCCTCTTGGGCGGGACACTTACAGAAGTTCACACCCCATGCCCCTCACCTGTGTCGATATTGACTAGGGGCTACACACCCAGTGACCAATGGTTGCCTCTCAGAAATGTTCCAATCACTTAATTTTACAATTTAAAAATACACAGGCAGAGGATAGCGTTTCTGTAAGCATATACACCACTACACACTTACAGTATTAAGTAATGACAAGTAAATAAGGTAATGATTCAGAGGAATTTTTGGGGACAATCCTGCATCTTAACACCTTTTAGGGCTACAGTTTGATTCCAAGTTTGGGAGACTTATAATTAAGCAGTTTCTTATCTTAGTTAAATGGCTTTAGTTAAAAGTGTGAGCCAGCAGCGTTTAAAATAAAATTGACACATTAAATGTCGAAGGAGCCGATTATTCTAAAAATCTCACGTCATTACGTCAACAATGACTGAATTGAAGAGACAAGAACTTAATGTTATGTTGATAATATTAATCTTGATTGCCAGTAATAATTTACTTACAGATTAATAATTTACACATTTGGTCATCAAAGCATTTACAATTCTTTTGAAATACAAAACAGCTACTAGAATTTCATTCAGGCAGACAACAGAGTTTGTAGTGTTGAATTGTGGGTAATTTATTAAGCAATGGCCAAGGGAGCGAAATAAAAAACAAACAAATTTAGCATTCATCAGTCCATGTCAGACTCTCCCGCGTAATGTTTTTACCTCAAAACATCCACATCCTCCCTGTCAAACTCACTATTAGGTAACCACATGCCAGAACGAACTCTGTGGTCTGAGATACATCTCTGAGACGTAGACATTAATTACAGTAGAGCATGCAGTCTGTGTAGCTGTGGTGCAAACAAACACAGCACAGAGGAGTGGGAGGCAGTCTTCTGTGACAAATTGATAGTTTTACCCTCAGCCAACGTATTTATATCCCAGCCGGGTTGAAAATATGGTAATGCCAGCTGTCAGATATTGACCTCCCACACAGACAATTGTGAGAGTGAATATGAAGGCTTGGGTAGCAGTGGAAAGAGATAAGACTGATTTGGGCTCAGACTGATGTGTTGAGACACCAAATCTAGCCATTCAACCATGTCAAGTACGTCATTTTTTACGTCAGTATTAAGTCTTAAGACTATATATACTATACGATACATACTATTATTAAGACTTATTCTGTAGCACTATATAGCACACTTTTGTTTTGCTGGAGCAATCCGACATGTTAATTTCCGGCTTAACCAATGGCGTAAGTTCAAGGCGGGGCTGCCTGGTTCCATAAACATCAACAAAATGGAAGATGGGGGCAGGTTAGAAATCCATTTGGAGGCAATAATAATTTGTGCAAATTCATTTGATGTGGCCAGTGGCTTTAATTACACACTTCAACTTTGATTAACAACAAAAATCAAAATCAATGCTGCATTGAAAGATTCTTTCTGTCGTATCCCCAGAAAAGCTTTTACTCAAGACTAAAGTGTTGTTAAATAAGATGACAGGCGGTGTCCTGGGGACAGAAATGTTTCGCTGGACCGCCTCTGCGTGTCATATTTTTCATTTCTTACCCTGTTGCCTGGGCAAACACGGGTGAGCGGTGGTCTCGGCCTGCTGATGGCAGCTGTTTATTTGAGCAGTGCTGCGGAATGCCTCATTGTAAACAACACCTGCTCTCTCAGGTGCCTCACAACCTCAGTCCCTACTACCTCGAATTTTACCTCAGCCCGAGATCCTTCTGACATCAACTGAATTCGTAGCTTTAAAAAAATCTGCATAGTACGCCTGGGAAAAATGTTTTATGAATGATACTTCAGCCCATCTTCTGATATAAATTGAAAAATTGAAGTTGAGCATGACTCCCGTGATTAAATACTCGTTACGTTTGCGCTCTGTTAATTCGAGGCCATGACGATAAATCATTGATTAAATTATTTATGCTATAATTAGAATGTCTGGATGGCACGTTGCATGTTAAGCAAGCATCTCAAAAAACAACCATGACCACAGAAAGCAATTTGGATGCACTTAATGAATATTTTCTTAAAGAATTAACATATTCCTAATGAATGATTCATTAATGAATATATTTTAGACATCAAACTATATAGCTAACAAGAGTCTGATCCCTGATGTGTGATAGAGAGAGACACACAAAAGCTCACATAACTGGAGTTTGTATGTCAACAGATGGGCTTCATAATGAAGTATTCTAGTGGCGTGTGGTGAACTTGAAATGAAGAGGGAAGGTGCCTTCTGCATGAGATTTTCAGTCTGACCTAAATTTACTTTCTAGTTCTAATTGATGTTTACACGGGTTCCAGGTTAAAAAACCTATGGAACAGAATCTGTCTACTTACCATTAAAAATACTCCATTAACAAGACAATACTAAATACTTAAAAATAAAGGTTCCTAAGAGGTTGTTTGTTGGGCTGTGTGGTTCCATTAGGAACCTTCTACAGAACCTCTCTATTGCAAAAAAAAGTACGAAAGAAATGGCTCATTTAAGAACCTTTGACTGGGGAACCTTTGAAGTTCTGCGAACAAACCCTAATAGCACCATTTTTATATTACATATTTATATTATATTACACAAAAACACAGCCACAGCCAGCATTTAACAATGTTGGAGAATTGGGTGATGGATGGACCAGAGAAATAATGGAGCCATTAAGCTGTTAACAGGAAAACAGAGATTGACTGCAACCCGGGCTGAGATTAAAACCGGTGGTTTGGCCTCTCTACACTGAGAGAAACTGACTGAAAGAGACAGAGAAACCTATTAAGAAGCACAGTGATCCAAAGCCTTACAGACGAAGCCTTAGAGGTCTATTTGACAGTGGTGCCCCATGACCTGATATATTTCAAGCCAAATTGAAAAACGAGCCAAAGAGCGTATGATGTCACTCCCAAAAAATCTGGCAAAAATCTGGTTTTCGAGTTTGCTTCGGTGGTACAAAGTGGCTTCTTCAGCACAAATTTTAGGAACACTTAATTGGCTGTTAAACACCTGCTAACTGCCATTGGTCCATGATGATGATGCGACAGGTGGGAGTGTCATAGGCTCCACCCACTTTAATGTCAATAATACTTTCAGTTTATTTGTTCACCCAGTCTGTCATACTTTCCTGCTACTCTGAAACATGGCCTGCAAAGGTTCTTTCTCGGCCTAAGTGAACGACAATGAACTTTGTATACCAGGGCCTTTTAGAACCAAGTATAACTAACCTTAAGTTCACCTGTAACAAAACTGCTCCAAACAGAGGCTGTCTGATGCATTACTGTGCTATTACAGTGCCTGTAAGACAGCAGTTTGTTTACCTCTCTACAGTTTTTACTGCAATTAATATAGCTTTAACAACTTAAAGGAACAGAAACCACTTAAACTTGCTTTGCACTGCCTGTACTTCCTCCTTTGAGTCATATTTCACCTCAAAATCAAAAAGCACAATGAAAAAGTAAATTATATTTCAACCCAAAGAGAATAAGGCATATTTTAGGACTACTTGGGCAATTTTTGGGCCATCTGTTAAAGGTGTGATGATGCATGAAGTCTAGGGCTATGACAGTATATGGTAAGGTCTGTAATACTACACACTGCTACTCGACATCCAGTATTTGTATCATCTATGCATAAACATGGACAGTTACTGCTTCCATTTCCATGTGGACTCTGAGCTGTCCTGTACCACAACAAACCCTATCACACAGCAATATGACAAGGTCTAGATTTGTACTGGAATTTTCATTTCGTTTCCTTGTACCTCAGTTCTGACAACACCAATAATAAATAGGTAAACAAGATGGCGTCATCCAATGACGACAGTCTCCAGGGCTCACCTCTCACCAGCAGTCGAAGTAAAAATCGGAAAAGGTGAAATTTATTTCCTAAGGCAGGGATGCAAACTCATGAGAGGTAACAAAGATAAGTCACAGGTGTTTACGAATGTTTTCACGGAAGTATAAGCGATAAGTACATCATAAATATTTCATTATGAGTTCTGTCACAAAAAGGACAAACTGGTTTATACCGTCATAAAAGAGAATTCACAGTATGTTAAATTCCTCCACGGATTCTGTGTTCAATGTATTCTGAGTCTCATACGCAGTGCCAAACAAATTCAGATCATGAGGTTGATCTGAATTTGTAGGGTGGCTCCTGCACCCTACAAGGTATTGGTATACAGAAGGAATGGACAGATGAATAAACAGATGGATGAATGGAGACTGGATGCCTGTCGAATAAGTCTATTGTTTTTAAATGCTTAAAAGACATAAAAAAAATACAGACACTACAGCTTTTGAAATGCCAAATCTGAGGCAATATTTTCTACAACACATTTTCTACACCGGCTGATTTCAGCTCAGCCTATTCAATTATTCAGATCTTAAGGTCAAGAATAAAAACTGTGTCAGAGAGGACAAGCAGAAGAAAGATTAACCTGAGATTTGCGCTGGTTCGATCTGGTCTGTGCTCATGGTCAGCTGTCATTATGCTGGATACAGAGTCTTTTTCAACTGGCATTGAGGAATGTTAAAGTTCATGCAGTTTGTGGAATGAACTGGGCAGATGCACCAAACAATCGAAAGAAACTCATTCAACATTTCTGTTTAAATACTTTTCAATGTCGTTCACAAACTAGTGTGGCATTGAGAGACTTCTGGAGTCTGTTCATCAAAACAGCTTTTATTCTGCCTAGAAACCACCAACTTCTACAGGAAAGGTCGGTTTGGCTGC
>JAZGTI010012437.1:0-15726 GCA_036877585.1 Botia kubotai
GTCCCAAAATGGCAGAAAAATGCTACAATGTATCATTTGTTGCCCTTGGTCCGGACCAAATGAACCGAACCACAGATGTGAAAGCACCCTAAGATGCCACTACGAGACAAAACATCAGGACAAGTTGAAAAACCTGAATGCAGAGCAGGTACAGAAGCTACGGAAGGTAGAGGAGTTGAAGAGAAATCTGACATCACAGCAGACGTGTTTCACCAAAGCGAAATCACAAAGTAAAGCTGCTGTGAAAGCAAGTTTTATTGTGGCAGAGGAAATAGCCAAATCAGCCTGGCCATTTACCGAAGCAGTTTCTAGCAGAAATATGGTTGCTGATCGGGTTTGTGAGATGGCCACTGTTTTGAAAACACAGTTGATTTAAAGAGGCAAAGACTTTGTTGCATACTCCATATGCAACAATGGAGTATATATTCGACATCGGCAGGAAAAAATTGATGCACGCGACAACGACAGGAAAAGACATTTTTGAAAACGTATATGTCAAAGTGTAACCGGCATGAAACTGCCTTGGAACAAACTTGTTGGACTTACAACAGATGATCCACTGGCGATGTGCAGTGAAAAAAGTTCACTAGTGGGAAGGATGCTGTTAAAGATGCAGAACAAGAACTGTACTGGTGAGTTGACAGCATATCACTTCCTCATACACCAGGAACGGCTGTGCAGTAAAGTCCTAAAAATGGAACATGTAATGAGCACTAACAAAAACCGTAAGCTTTATCAGAGCACTGTCAATTTAAGTCTTTTATGTGGAAAAAAGGTTCAGAGTTTGGCAACATGCCTTATTATACAGAGGTGCGGTGGCTAAATCAGGGAAAAGTTAAGTAAATAGAGTTTTTGAGATGGGCGAGGAAATCTGTACATTCCTGAAGCAATGACCCAGCTCCGTCTACATGCGAACCTTTTGTATGTTTGTATATAGTGTATACATACACTATATTGCCAAAAGTATTCGCTCACCCATCCAAATAATTGAATTCAGGTGTTCCAATCACTTCCATGGCCACAGGCGTATAGAATAAAGCACCTAGGCATGCAGACTGCTTCTACAAACATTTGTGAAAGAATGGGTTGCTCTCAGGAGCTCAGTGAATTTCAGTGTGGTACTGTGATAGGATGCCACCTGTGCAAAAAGTCCAGTTGTGAAATTTCCTCGCTACTAAATATTTCAGTCTATCATTTTATCASTSATCAATTGTCATTCCCAATTGCTTCCACTTTGTTATAAAACCACTGACAGTTAGTGGTTTTATAACAAAGTGGAAGCAATTGGAAATGACAGCAACTCAACCACGAAGTGGTAGGCCATGTAAAATGACAGAGCGGGGTCAGCGAATGCTGAGACGCATAGTGCGCAGAGGTCGCCAACTTTCTGCAGAGTCAATTGCTACAGACCTCCAAAGATCATGTGGCCTTCAGATTAGCACAAGAACAGTGCGTAGAGAGCTTTATGGAATGGGTTTCCATGGCCGAGCAGCTGCATTCAAGCCATACATCACCAAGTGCAATGCATAGCATCGGATGCAGTGGTGTAAAGCACACCGCCACTGGACTAGAGCAGTGAAGACGCATTCTCAGGAGTGACGAATCACACTTCTCCATCTGGCAATCTGATGGACGAGTCTGGGTTTGGTGGTTGCCAGGAGAACGGTACTTGTCTGAATGCATTGTGCCAACTGTGAAGTTTGGTGGGGGGGGATTATGGTGTGGGGTTGTTTCTTAGGAGCTGGGCTTGGCCCCTTAGTTCCAGTGAAATGAACTCTGAATGCTTCAGCATACCAATAGATTTTGGACATGCTCCCAACTTTGTGGGAACAGTTTGGGGATGGTCCCTTCCTGTTCCAACATGACTGCRCACCAGTGCACAAAGCAAGGTCCATAAAGACATGGATGAGCGAGTTTGGTGTGTTTCTATCAACCCGATAGAACACCTTTGGGATGAATCAGAGCGAAGACTGCGAGCCAGGCCTTCTCATCCAACATCAGTGTCTGACCTCACAAATGCGCTTCTGCAAGAATGGTCAAAAATTCCCATAAAGCAAAATATTTTAAGTTATTTTAAGCTTCAGTTTATTTATTTGGGAATAATATTGTATCCTGTCTGTTTTGATTCATACATTCAAAAACGACTTAAAAAACGTTTAGTTTTAGTCTGTTCAATAAATGTCTATCCTGTTCGGCCCGCAACCTAAAGTGTGCTTTGAGTTTTGGCCCTGTGTGATTGAGTTTGACACCCCTGGTATAAAAGAAGGATTTGAACAATGCACATAAATTTAACTTTCTGTCATAAGGTCTTCAATATAATTCAAAATGCCGTACAAAAAGTAGGGTTGACTAGAACAAATCTGGTATTGTAGGACACATCATGAGGACCTAAAGGACCTAAAGAAGGACCTCAAGAAAAGAAAGTAAATGACAGTATGTCATTTTAGTCATGTTATATTAATATTATTATAATATTTTTATAAATTTAGTTATATCTTGTGCCCTAATGATTGCAGGTCACCTCAGACCTTATAGTGATGCCATACCAGGTTTTGTAATGATAGGCAATTGCTTTTGTTGAATACATCATTTTACAACAAAATTCAAAATGGTCTACGCCAAAAAGGCTGACTATGGAACACTGAATATTGTTTGCCTCAAGGAAATAAGACATCGAAACACATTCATAGTTTTAGACCAAAGTTTTAAAAGCTATAAGCAAAAACATAAATTTTTCATATCTTTGGACCAGTAAGTGGTGCTGTAACGAAACTGTGCATGCACCCTCAGGTCATGCCTTTAATGACAAATACCATGTACATACAGCCTCATATCCATTTTTACATGCTCACTGTAAAATTTGTAGAAGAGGCATTTGAGAATAGTAAGGGGTATCAGTATGAATTCCAAATTTGTAGGAGGAATTCCAAAAAAGTATGCTTTCGGAAAAATATCAAAATGGCAGAAAAATTGTCATGACAGAAAATAACATCATATGGTGTTTTGCAATCAACATGAGCCAAGTAATCAGAGAAAATAGAATTTTGTATCTAGGACGAGTCAAAAGTTATGTGCATAAACATGATGGAAAACTTGAACTGTTGGTTTAGATTTAGAGTCTGATTTAGAGGCTACAAATCCGGTCCAGTAACATATGAGAGTGTTCTTTATTTATGTGCCAAATTTCAGAACTTTCCTACGTACTATTCAATGGGCTGCCATATAAGTAAAAGTGGAAGAAGAACACTAACAAATAAAATAAGAACACTAATGATGTTACAATACCCGGACCCTTATTTTGAAGTTTTCTGTTTGGTTCCGTTTTTTTGCTGTTTTCACTCACTTCCTGTTTGTTAATCACCTGTTTTCACTCTGATTAGTGCACTATTTAAGTTCCCCGTTATGGGGTTTAGGTTGTTGGTTATTGTGGATTGTTTGTGCATGCCTTCGGTTTATGGTTCTATGTACTGCTGTGGATTATCCCTATTGAACTACGCTGCTGTGCGCCTGTTGTTGCCCCTTGCTTTAATTGAAACGGTTAGTGTTTGTTTGTTTGTCATCATTAAATATCCTTTTGTTACTTATTTCCGCGTCCTGCTCCTTCGTACTAGTTATCCCAAGCTCTTCATACACTAATTCGTAACAGAAAAACCGACCAACTAAACAACAGCACAGTTGCGTTCATTTTTGTTCTTTTTTCTTTTCCGTTTGTTTTTTTAACTTCGTTATGTACCTGTGGCCTCAACAGAATGGCAGAGTCATAGAGATAGATGTACAGGACTTTCTAGACTTTGCATAAGACTCCACACTCAATAACCTCACCCTAATGGAGGTGTTGTGGTACGAGCTGGACAACTTTTAACACTTTCTCATACCATGCGCAAATCGAACGTGAACTCCAAAAGACTACATCAACTTCGCTCTAGGGTTGGTTGGCTCCGAGTTCATGGTGGACAAAGCGTATTTTAGCCCCGGGTCATCAGATGTGGTCATCACCCACTCGGAACTATTCATCACCCCGTGATGCGGAGCAGCAATCCCACCCAACCTCCCTCTACGGTACCCGGACTCTTATTTTGAAGTTTTCTGTTTGGTTCCATTTTTTTGCTGTTTTTACTCACTTGTTAATGATCATCACCTGTTTTCACCCTGATTAGTAGCATAAGTATGGGGTATTTAAGTTCCCCCTTATGAGGTTTAGGTTGTCGGTTATTGTGGATTGTTGGATTGTTTGGATGTTTCGTGCATGCCTTTGGTTGATGGTTCTATGTATGGTTCTATGTTTTTTTGTCATTAACCCTCTGGGGTCGACAAACGTGCCGGCGCGTTTTGAGGCATGTTTTCATGATAACGCGGAAATGAGCGTAAAATGCTCCATTTTTGATCGTACAGATACAACCAATAAATCATTCGAATCTGGAAAGGGTCTATTTTTATTTGTATACATTTAAACTCTGTGCTTTTATAAAAAGAAGAAAACAGACAGGGTACGCACTCTGCCTTCGCTGTCTCTGTATCTCTTTTCACAGACACAAATTAAACAACCTAAATCTTAGTAAATAATACGTGCCCCACAGACATAATAAATATACGTATAGAAAGCTTGAAATGTGTACTTTTACATAAACCAATTCTAATCAAAAAATACAAATACAAATATTCTCTTTTTAAGTAATCCGTATGAAAGTTGGAAGATGTATAGTTTCTGCCGTATCACCTTATTACCGCTAATGTGATCACGCCTCGCATCGAGCACGCTGTTCATATGTAAAGTATCTGAGGCGTGTCAGGTAATCATGTGCACGCCCCCGAAAAGCTGCAGAAATTGTCAAAGCTTCATAATATAATTTACTGACTTTATCTGCGTGTTTGAATGATGGCGCGCTACACGAGTGAAGAAGCACTTCAGATGATTCTGGACAGCGAGTTCACCTCCTCAGATGAAGAGCGCGACTCAGACTTTTAGTTTTAAACAAAGCACATATATAAACTATCCTATATTTAAACAAATATAATATTATACTACGATGTCTCTTACGAAAATAAGCATGGTTTTATTTATTTGACATTTTGTAATATTAAGACTATATTTTTCCAAACGGTGAAATTGTTTACTAAGCTTCTGTTCGCGGATATCTGCTCTGGTGTAAATGTTCTGAATGTGTTATACCAGGTCATTGGTATTCGCGATCGTGTGAACGAGTGAACTAGACGATTCTCACATCATTTTGAAGCAAACACTCTAGGCTACAAGATAAAGTTCTCAAAATCTTGTGAACAAATGTTCTGTATGTGTTTTATGGCCTTATTTCAGTGACTTCAAAATTTTAGTTTTTCACTAACCACGCATATACGTTACTTTCTCAAAAACACAATCATGTACATACATGCAGCTCAAATATTATTGTAGCCCAGTTTGTGCTGAATACAGTGTTATCAGACTTTAGCTATTTATATGTTTATAAGCACCTAAAAAAAGCACAAATGTCAGAGCATGTCAAAACTTCTCCAGGGCTCTAAAACACCCTCGGACCCCAGAGGGTTAAATATCCTTTTGTTACTTATTTCCGCGTCCTGCTTCTTTGTCCTAGTTATAAGCTCCTCATAAGCACACTAATTTGTAACAAATGGATACAATAAGGACTTAACAAATTTGGTATCATAGTACTCGGCATGAACCAAAGAATCTAAAGAAATAAGTTAAATAACAATATATTATTGCAATCATGTTATAATGCATATTCATAAACTTTGCTATATCGTTTGGCGATAAACGATGCTATATTAACTATGGCGATAATGAACCATACCAAGTTTTGTAATGATACATGATTGCGTTTGTTGAAAACCAAAAAATTGGGCTACCATGGAATATTGGATATCATTTGACTCAACATGCCTCAAGGAATCTAAGGAGATTCACCCTCATGATTTTAGCACAAAGCATTCAAGAGTTATACGCAAAAATAGCCATATCTCTGGACTAGTAGGTGGCATGACCCTCAGGTCACGACAAATTCTTTTGTCTTGGATGTCTCTAGATGCTATGTACCAAATTTCATAGAAATCAGACAAACGCTGTAGGAGGAGTTTGGAAAAGTAGTTTTTTCAGAAAATTCCAAATGGCAAGAACATTTTCATGATCATATTTTCATGTGTCATAGAGTGTGTTGGAATCTATGTGTTACATAGATTCCAACACACTCTAGTACACAGATTACTCTGTGTACTATGGTTCTATGGGCTGCCATAGACTTATAAGCAGAAGAAAACGAAAACTAACGGACACAATGTCCGAAAAAATTTAATGACAGAAAATGACATCATAGAGTGCATTGGAATCGTTATGAGCCAAGGAATTAGAGGTAAGAATTTTGTTTCTAGGACTTACGAGTCAAAAGTTTTTCATTAAGTTACTTTCATTTACTTTTGGTTAATCAAAACTTGACAGAAAAAAATAGGATACGACTGACTAAATATAATAAAAACTAACAAGACATTTGATACAGGACTAAAACTAAATATGAAAATAGCTGACAAAATTAACAATACAGCAGATGAAGGCAACTTCATTACAGGGCTTAAATGAACAGTTTTCCCAACTGTGAGAATATTTGAATCTTTTACTTCAAAATTTTATATTTATCATCTACATATGATAAATCACAATGTCCCAAACCTGTATGATCCTTTTTCTTCCATGGAACATTAATTAATAATAATAGTTTTTGAATCAATAAAGTAGTCCACAGGACTTGTATGCTGTATTGCAAGTCTTTATATAAGACTTATATAATTTATATATAATTTGTTATTTACTAAAAATTATCCTCCACAGCAGTCATATTTCAACCATACATCTGATTATACAAACAAACAGATGAAAAGAATTTAGAAATAATACACAACAACACACCAAACTTGGTGCCCCATTATTTACACGCCATGTTTAAATAAACAGAAATACAAATGAGATTTAAGAGCAGATAAGGATTATTATCAATGTATACTGACTTAAACACACAATGAAAAAGGCCCAATGAAGCTTTTTTGTAAATCCCTTTTTAATTGCATAGTCTAAATATTTTGAACATAATATGAATATATTTTGAATATTTTTACATCTCCTTTTGTACCAGTCATGCAGGTTTGAAACAACATAAGGGTGGGTAAATATGAAAGAATTTGATAGAACTATCCCTATGAGGCAAGTCCTCTTGAATACATATGACAGTTTTGAACATTTTTAATGAATGTAAAAAGATTTTCAAAATTATTTGAACAAATGTGATACGCTGTTTTTTTATGGTCATGAAAATCAAGAAAGGATGGCGGAAAACAAAAAAGACATGTCAAGTACACTGACTCAAGAGGATTAATAAGTGCTACAATTAATTTGATGGTCAAGGATGCCTTATTGCCAGCAAATGCGAGCTAAATTTCTGCAATATCATTCTCTTGTTGCTTTATCTCCACTAGTCCTCAGCCTCAAAACTCAACCCTGATAATTCAGGTTATAGTGGCTCCTTTTAAAATAAACTTTAATCCAAAACATTTCAAGGTATCACTTTTTGTGGCTTTATACCGACTGACTGATTTTATTTCGTCAAGGTTAGATTTTTTTCCCAACTGTCTGTTCTGTTAAGTGCACTGAGATCAGTGTCTTAACTTTCAATCTTATTAGCAATCCTTTGCTCCTAAACTCTGTTTTGTGACAAAAATACTGCACTAAGGGAGAAAAGTGGCGGATGGGTGCAGATAAAGAAAAAAAATCCAGCACACAATATAAAACATGTCATCTGTTTTTTTTTCTGATAAGGGTCTTAAATACCAATCCGTTAGCTGCTTAATAACATCCACTGTAAACCATGCACTCTGTCTGGCAGATCCAGTATAGAAGTTAAAAAAGCAAAGAGAAGAAGAAAGAAAAAAGAAATAAAGTGAAAGGAAAAGTTAATTTCTTGGCTGAGTGATTCCATCGCTAGCTACAGGGCAAAGTAGAAAGTGTTTCACTAAAGTAGCAATTGATTCTTCTGTCAATCTGCGGCACACGTCTGCTCTTCCAAGGAATATATTAAATATGAAAATCATATCCCGTTATCATGGCTTCCCAGCTTTCAGGCTGGTGAGCTTCTCTAATGAATGCTGCAGCCTCAGGGACATGCACACAGCCAGTGGTGGGGCAGATGCATAATGAAGCATTTCCTCCCATCCCTGCTCATTACAATATCGGCAGGCTGGATGGTAGGGGTGTGCAGCACAGTCACAAGTGACCGCTTTAGACAGCATGCTCTAAGTCACTATGAGCTGTCATCCACATTTCATTTGAGAGAACTCAAGCCTTGAACTACACTGGCGGCACAGACAAAGTATCTAGGATTAGACACCTGCGGCACCACAGATATGCAGAGCAAAACAAACAGCCTCGCGGTCATGAGCTATCTATGTTACAGTGACTTTTATTTAAGTGACCGCAGTGGCAAAGTTTTGACGCATATTGTTTTCAGCGCTTGCAAAATTGCTAGCCGACTGGATTACACAATAGCCCCGGGGCGTCGGGCTAGCGATTTTGCAAGCGCTGAAAACAAAATGTATTTCCACCCTGCTCGTCAGGCTATCTCATAAGGGGGAAAATATATTGCAATGCTTTTGCTTTCGCTCACAAATTTGGTTGGGTAATTATGTTGTATGTAATTTTCGGGCATCAGGGAGCCACTATTTCTGTGACTTTGTGAGTGGCCTTTTCTGTGACTTCACTTAATATTTTAGTATATATATCACTTGATTATTTTATACGATTGTTGTTATTTGTGTTTGTTATTTGTGTCAAAATGTTTTTGATTGTTTTGTCTACTTTACAATATTATATATTTTTTGTTGGGCTACTTAAATTCATTTCGGGCTACCAAAATCTGGAAAGTGCCTGCCCGAAGGGCTACCAGGGATTTTGAAATTTTGCGAGCCCTGGTTTTAGCAGTTGTGACATGTAATGAACACTGCAGTGTCTCAAAATTAAAAAAAAACGTGATCCGTCGGGTCACATTAGTTAGTGGAGACTTCCATAATACTCTTACAATTATTATTATTTTTAATAGCTTTTTTAAAGTGTGCAGTTTAATTTATTTTAAGACTGTGATACTTCTTTGTTAAACCAAAGCAGACATTTGAAGTCATTTAAGCAAAACAGTAATTATTTTGAGTACTTTCCAGTTTGCTTTTGATTATAAATTAATTGTGGCCTTTGAACACTGATACCCCATATACTGTCAAAAGTGTCTATTGAAGAGGGAATTGAACAGTGGCTGTGGTATTTTTCTCTACAACTCTTAACTCTCTTTTGTAACACAACACACTTTCATTGGATCCCATCACAGCCCAGTCATTTTATCAAAGGCACATAGATAGCTTTGTAAATTCCCCACTAAACTGTAATTTCCATAGATGACACGATAATATTCTCTTACCTCATTCGCTTCCAACTCTCCCCCTGCTG
This sequence comes from Botia kubotai, assembly GCA_036877585.1. NCBI lineage: Eukaryota > Metazoa > Chordata > Actinopteri > Cypriniformes > Botiidae > Botia > Botia kubotai. The sequence goes on from JAZGTI010012437.1 coordinate 9,494, forward strand.
CTCTACATTTTCTTGCCATCTTTCTTCAGTCTGGTAATATGATTCTTCTGCTCCAACTGAAATAAATTCAGTCAAATGATTACTAACACAGACAATTATCTACTATGAAACAAGAAATGCTTTCACTCACTCACAGGAACTTTGTTTCTTCAATAACACTGCATTCAACTTGACCTACTGTGCAGTTATGTAGGATAAGAAATTTAAATTAAAAATTTTTCATCTTCTTATTTCCAACACTGCATTCAAAATGCAGAGCTCATCAGCATGTGTATTCCCTTGTGAGTGCCCTTAACAGTCCCTGCAAAAGCTCTTCATCAGGTTTGTGAGTTAACCAGTACGCTGGCAGAGACAAGGGCACTGGGATTAACTCCAGCCTCCCACTTCATTCTTCTAAAACAATATTGGTTCTCCCAAATGAGACCCGAACTTTAAACCATTTACAATCTTTAAGATGTAATCATAGCTCCCAAAGTGGTCCATGTGGTTACAATCAGACAAATATTAACATTATTAGGGAGTAAGGAAGAGGAAAGGGGAGGGTGAAGAAAGTGCAAAATATTTTTATAAGTCTGACAATATTAGGTGATGTACAAATTTGAGCACTTAAGCAATTACATTTGATTAAGTTCAATAAAATTATATTCTTTAACTAGCAGTTAGCAACAATCAGCAACAATCTCTCTCAAATGCAATTTATAGCTACCACGCAGCAACAAAACAAATGAATACACAAACACACACACAGACAAAAGGGGAAAATAGCTACATTGCACAAAAAGAGAAAATCAGAGGCACTTCAGTAGCTGAATACAAGGCGATTAATTTGTGGTAGTGTAATTAAACAATTTGTCTAATTTGATATTAAGCTATGGAGCACTGCTGAGATTTAAGTGACAATCTGACAGAGCCGTTGTGTTCTTTTTCTCATTTGTGTGCCATAATAAATGAGTGTTGGAGTGTTCATAATTGTTAGCAAACAACAAGTGTGAATGCTTAAACACTGGAAGACAATTAGACAGACAATTACAGGATTATTTCAATGGTCTAAAATGAAACAAATACAAAACAATGACTCAAAGGAATTTCATACTTAAGGGAAATGCAAATAAAACATGGGTCAGGCTATACTAACATTTTAGCACCAAGCAGCTATCATTTACGTAATTGCATCCTATGGGAACTATAACCCACACTTCACAGAAGACTTATTGAGGATTAAAATTTTAGGACATCAGGGGAAAATACTGCAACCTTATCAGCTCAAGAAACACATGCACGGTAAAGTTCACAGCTAAAATAACCAAAGTTCTTACAATTAAATTAAAACATTGAGCTACTGGCAAAATGACCTGCTGTCTGAACTACTCACTGGTTTATATGTTTAAATATTACAATAGACGACAAAATATAGACCTTTAATCGGTCAAGATTAGATCAAAAAGCAAAAGGAACCATTTGATTTTATGTTATTTGTGGGAGGTTCAAGGCTGTTAAAAATGTAAAACAAATGCTCACAGAGAAATACTAAAAGAGAGTTTAACAATTTGTGTAAACCAGGCACAGTCAGTACTATTTTGGGAGCACATGCAATGAATGTTAAGACAGATACAGCTGCCCAAGGTTGTTACTCTCTTTTGAAGCAGCCTGCTACAATCAATGGAGAATTATTTCAATTTTGCTGCCAAGCTCCTAACATTCCCAAGAAGCTCAAGGTTGTGTGTCTTTGCATGTCGCTCTCTCTTGTGCAGCTCCTTGTAATAGCAGCGTATCTCGTCTCACTTCATCTTAGTCATACAACCAAGAGACACGCAGTTAATGGACAGCTTCCAAATTTTAATTTTAAATAAGGTTACACTGACTATAAAATAAAATAGCAACTTGTTACAAATAGACCAAACATTACTAAAAATAGGCGAAGGCTAGTTTAATAGTATTACCAATCGTCCCTCACTATGCATATTACAGGACAAACTAAAAACATTCCATATCTGTCAAGGGCCACTTTACAGTAGTACTAATGGACTCTCTGGAGGTAAGATGGCATTTTGCAACTAGCTAAGGGCCAAAATGGATAATGATGGCTGACATTTTAAAATGAATGATAAATGCTGATCTACTAAACCCTCACACACTCTTGACCATCACGGCTTCATCTCACAATTTTTTATTTTTATAATTGTGTTTAATAGAGCCATCGTAAAATTAAATTGTCTCAAGCACTTAAACAGAAACAGATGACACAGTAAGTATTATAAAAACATCAATGAGTCAGTGTATTTTGAGGTACTATTTGTTTTGAACTATTTGTTCTTAAAGTTTTTGAGATACAATAAGTAATATTTTTTAGTAAATTAGTTTGGAATGTACAGTATATAGAGTACATCAAAAAATTTATTTGTGGAAAAAAAACAAAATAATTGTTTTTAATTTTATTATTAGGCTATATGTTTCTGTACAATATACATCTATATTACATATGTATCTGATATGGTTCTGATATGATACTTAGTTTTTCTTCCAATTCATGCCCCCTCCTTTACACACAGTTTTCTTCACATCCTCAACCAACATAAACCATACCGATGCAGAAAGACTTTTAATCTCCTACAGTATATATTGTATATTTGTTTAAACTTTACAGTAAACTTTACAATATGATAAGCTTTATTTCTCTCACAGACACTAAAAATTAGAAAAATATTGTAATACAGCAATACATCATAAATTATCATTTATTTTAAAATTAAATTATGATGAGCTGAATGATGCCGTCTCAGCAGTCATTGGCAATGGATACCGCACTCCTTCAAAAACAAGATATTTTGCCTCGCTTGAGGCCCCTTCCGTTGTATGCTAAATCGAAAATATCGCGCATTTATTGTGTCTATATTGAAAAGAAAAGATCACATGTGCATTCCTACCTTTCGTGTATGCGCTTTTGAATATGCCCAGTATGGTCGAAATGCAGCAGAAAGGCACGATTGTTAGCTTGGCTCTCGCAGCAGGCAGTTGTTTAGACTAGTTGCCATAAGCACAGTTACCCCGGAGACCGCGAAAGCTTAAGGATGGGAATTTTGCTCTAAGTAAAGAGGTGTGAGATGAACAATAATAAGAGGAAGTTGTATTACACAGTGAGGGAAAGTTAGCTTTAGTGACAGTTTATTAATTTTTACAATACTCGAATCTTATCACATAACTGCTTCCATTTCTATAGGAATAGCACATTTACAGAGTAATGCTAACGTAACTGAGATGACGAGTTTGTTCTTCTCACTCTGGAAAAGCTAAACGGTGTAAAGAGCATAAATAATCCTCATAAAACATTAAGGATAGAAGGTACAGACATACGAGCTAAGAAGTAAAACTGACACGTTTTTCTGTGAAACATCCACATAATGTGCTTATAGTTGCTTTTAAATGTAATCACTGTAATAAATAGAAACAGGCAAGGAAAGCGAAAATGTCCTGGTTACATATGTAACCCCCATTCCCTGAAGGAGAGAACGGAGACGTTACGTCATACTGACGTATGGGGTCTTGCTTGAGAGCCCTATCATCTTCGCGTAGAAAAAAACGCGCCAATGGGCATCGGCACGAGAGGAAAGAAGCTCACGCCCACCTGAAAGCATATAAAGCCGGCCGCCGCTCGCTTTCATTTAGGTTCTTGCTGAGGAGCCGAGATGCGTCCCGGCCAATCAGCGGTGAGTCAGGCTTGCGGCAAGGGGGGCGCAACGTCTCCATTCCCTCCTTCAGGGAACAGGGGTTACATATGTAACCAGGAAGTTCCCTTTCAGTCAGTTACGTTCAACGTTACGTCAACGTTGCGGGCTAGAAATGTCAGTACGGGCAGGTGAAAGCGTGCCTCTGTAAAACAGTTCCCCTGCCTCTGTAATCTTCCCAGCGCTCCGCGCAGGCAGCATATCGCAGATCTGTCGGGTGCAGAGCCCGTTCACAGAGGGGTCGTGGCGCTCGTTCCTACCCCCCCCCAGGAGAAGGCACCTCGGTGCACAGGTCTCCTTCCTCTCACGGTATAAAAATACGCCCATTCCAGAGGAAAGGCATTGCGGAGACCACACCCCGCTAAAGGAGGCAATGTGTAGAGATAAGGTATAGACTGACCCGGCAGTACTACCTATGGAAAAGTCTCTGTGCAGGTCCTACCTACTGGGACAGCTCACTGCCCACAGAGTACAGTCATACTGGCGCCAAGGGAAAGACACGGGTTCACCGATAGGGGAACCGTACCATGTAAGACACGCATGTAGGATCACCAAGGGGGAATCACTACACATGGAGCACCTAGCCCAGCACAAGGGCTGACAGAGACATACATACACAAGTGCTGGGCCTGGCGTGAGGCTCCTCCGCTGAGCCTGCTTGCCGGCGGGTGCTGGAGGAATCACAACGTAGGGTTTACCTACTGGGAAACCACAGCGAAGGAATACAACTGCCTAAGTCCCCCTATCCCAGGGGGTGGCGAAATGCAAGCGAAGACACCAAGTCCATCCTCCAAGCTCGAAAGGAGCTTCCTGCAGCCCCGAGAGGACTATGGAAAGATCCCAGGAGGGAAAGAGGGGCGGTCTCGGAGGATTCACTCTCTGGGTGCCCCGTAGGAACCTGATGACCAGCTCGTGCTTCCCTAAATACTTACCTTCTACTGCCAGGTAATGGGCTGATATAGCCGCCACATACACCTTCAGGGTGGAAGGGTACAACCTCCGTTCCAACACTTCCTGCAGAAAGGAAAGCACAGAGCTGATCGGGCAAGTTTAGGGGTCTTCTCCACAGGAAGAACACCAGTCAGTGAAGAGGCTCCACTTCAGGGCGTACATGTGGCTGGTTGAAGGAGCTCTCGTCTGAGTGATAGTATCCACCACGCCTGAGGGCAGGTCACTCAGTGTCCCGTCCACGAACCACACATGGAGGTTCCAAAGATCGGGGGGCAGCCCCTGAGAAAGAAGGTCCTTCCTCAGGGGAATCTTCCAGGGAGGGGCTGTCGCAAGGAGTGCCAGGTCTGAAAATCAGGTCCAGGTGGCTCCTCTTCACTTCGCGACCACTTACATTCCGGGCAATTGATGTGCCACAGGGGCTAAGATCCTGTCCAGGAGCCCGAAGCTGCCTGCCCGTGGCATACGGCGCCCCAGCCCATCTTGGAGGCATCCGTCACAACAACGTGCCTGGACACTTGTTCTAAGGGCACCCGGCCCGTAGAAAGGCAAGGTACGACCAAGGGCTAAAGGTTTGGCGGCCCGTCGGTGTAAAAGTCACTCGGTAGGTGCCGCAGCGCGATGCCCACCTCGAGACCCGGGCCTGAAGCCAGTGCTGCAGTGGCCTCATATGCATCAGGCCAAGCGGAGTGACCGCAGCCGTAGATGCCATATGCCCCAGGAGCCACTGAAAGAGTTTCAGTGGGACCACCGTCTTGGTGCTGAACTCGTTCAAACAACGCAGCAGTGACTGGAGAGAGGCGCGCCATCATAGTGACCGAGTGCAGCTCCATACCGAGAAAAAAGATGCTCTGCATTGGGGAGAGCTTGCTCTTTTCCCAGTTGACCTGAAGCCCCAAGTGGCTGAGGTGCCGGAGCACCAGGTCCCTGCGTTCGCACAACTGTTCTCGAGAGTGGACCAGAATGAGCCAGTCATCAAGATAGTTGAGGATGTGAACGCCCACTTCCCGTAATGGGGCAAGGGCGGCCTCCGCGACTTTGGTAAAGACCAAAGGGACAGCCCGAAGGGGAGGACCTTGTACTGGTACGCCCGACCCCCGACCGTAGGAATGGCCTGTGTCGGGGCAGGATCAAGACTATCGCTGCGAACCAATCGTTGGCGCGAACGCATGAGATAATGCGTTTCTGTGTGAGCATCTTGAAGGGTAGCATGTGCAGGGACTGATTCAAGACATGCAGGTCCAAGATTGGCTGCAGCCCACCTCCCTTCTTGGGCACAATGAAGTACGGACAGTAAAACCCAGACCCCGGCTGGAGGGACAGGCTCTATTGCGTCCTTCGCCAGGAGGACCGCAATCTCCGCTTGCAGGACTGCAGCATCGCTGGCCGCCACAGAGGTAACCTGGGGGGGGGGGCGCCTGGCGAACTGAATCGCGTAGCCAAGTTTGATCGTCCTCAAGAGCCAGCGAGACGCACTGAGGAGCGCTAGCCAGGCCCCCAGACTCCGTGCAAGCAGTACCAGAGGGGTGAGTGACGTGCCCAAAGAAGTGCCGGGGCCGGGCT
>JAZGTI010012438.1:0-15724 GCA_036877585.1 Botia kubotai
GTATATACAATATTTGTATATTGTACATTATTGTTTTTTATTACCTGTGTCTTGTCTTGTCACTGTCTCTCTGGTGCACTGTAGAGCTTCTGCCACTAAAACAAATTCCTCGTATGTGCAAACATACCTGGCAATAAAGCTGATTCTGATTCTAATGTGAGTACACACATACAAAATATCACAGTACAAGTGGTTTTCGGATACGTCAATACAAAAATCTCGCACACTTTGCTTTTAAAATGCCACGCATTTCCAATTTTGGGAAGGGTTTATATAATCTGCAATGTAATTGGGCAATACAAATGCCAAACAACAATGTACAAGAGCTGATCGGTCAGCGTCCACCCGTAATGTCCCGGATGTACAGACACTTTATATTTAGTACCCTTAAGGCGCGTAACTCGGTTTGAATTTAGTCCCGTTTTGCGCGTTTTTGCTAGAGTATCCCTCATATAATAATTGCAAAATGGTAAGTCGTTTACTTTGTGTTGTGTTTGCTTTTCATTGCATGGTAGTATTTTAACAGCTTAGATTTATATTTGAAACGTTTAATTGTCTGTTGCCTATTTTTGTCCGTGTGGAGCTAGCAATAGCTCCAGTGCTAGCTGTCTTCGATAACATGGACGTATACGAATCTTTTACTTGGACTGAAACTTACTGAAATGTGTTTATGCTTAAAAGTGTTTTATAGTGTTCAAACGTCTTCTAACTAAAAAAATTAATAAACGCGATCCTCTTGAGTTTAGGCTGGAGGTAAAGCAGGAAAAGACTCCGGGAAGGCGAAAGCGAAGGCTGTTTCGCGCTCACAGAGAGCTGGGTTGCAGGTCAGTCCCGTTGCAATGAACAAAGACTCTTGATTCAGATGTTTGCTTTATCTTTAGAGTTAACTAATTTGTTTTATTAACGTCAGGAGTTTAACCTATTTTAAGAGAATGCCGTACTCAGAATCTTATAACTTAATCAACCCTATCTCTTCTAAAAGTCTATCTGTTGAATCGCATTGTGTTGTTGTTTAAGTTTCCAGTGGGCCGTATTCACAGACATCTGAAATCCAGGACAACTAGCCACGGGCGCGTCGGTGCCACTGCTGCCGTGTACAGCGCTGCAATTCTGGAGTATTTGACGGCTGAGGTGAGTTATCTTTAATGAAAGACGACGTTCGTTTGGAAAATGACTCGGGAGATTTCAAAGCACTTAATGGGCAAAACGCATAGCGTGGCTTAAGACAACGGCCAATCCAAGTGGAAAGACAAATTCGTTTACGTTAAGCATTTTCTTCAAACAGAAAACCGCTCTATGGAAACCGCTTAACAATTTCTGCGCGCGTGTAAATTGTTTTAAGGCGTTTACTGAATGTGGCCTTTTTGTATCATTGTCTAAATGCATTAAGCGTTTTCTATATAACGGTTTTATGTGGGAAAAAATGCTTAACGTAAAAATGTCTTTCTACATGAATCGGTAGGTTATACTATGCCTTCTGTAAAAAAAAAGGCATTTTAACCAGAGTAGAGAATGTCGTGACGGGTATGACTCTTTAAGCATACGTGCAATGCTACTATTTATTATGTGATATTGTGTACTACGGTGCCGTTGTGTTGGCCGCAGATGGTATTAATGTCAAGAGAAAACTAAAATTTCTTTCCTGGTTTTCGTTTTAGAACATTAAGCCACGTTAAATGTTTTAGAATCTCCTGATGACTCCACCTGTAACGTGTGTCTGACTTTTCACGTTAATTTACGTTACAAGGTACTTGAGCTGGCGGGAAACGCATCTAAGGATCTGAAAGTAAAGAGAATCACCCCGCGCCACTTACAACTTGCCATTAGAGGCGATGAAGAGCTGGACTCCCTCATTAAAGCGACCATTGCTGGTGGTGGTAAGTTCTTCCTCAACTCATTTCTGCATTTTTAAATCTGTTTTTGCCTGATCCACGTGTTAATTAACCTTGTCTATCTTTTAGGTGTCATACCCCACATACACAAATCACTTATTGGCAAGAAAGGACAGCAGAAGACTGTGTAAACTGATCTTTGTTTGTTCAAATGTTTTGTTTGCCCTGTAGATAATTACAATTTTAAGACGTTATTGTCTGCAATACTGCATTTGCTCTTTTTTTTTTTCAACCAAACGTGGCTTCAAAGAAGCTTTCTCAATCTTCTTGATATTTGGCTTGGTCTGTCTCCTTTTAATTTGCAATGTGGCATTTGGATCGTGTGAGGCTTCAGGATTTTATTTTGATAAAGCTCAAAATGCTATTCTACCGTTTGTCTTGTGGATTAATTTTAACATGACTGTAAGTAGCAAGTTAAATGTATAAGTACAAACATTCATCTTAAGAACTATCAGTTAGTTAAAAAAAAGTGTACACATTTTTCAGCTATCATTGTAGCACAAAAAACATTTCACTATTTAAAAACCGTGTGACGTTATTTGTATTCTTCCGCACAAAACCATTACCCAATTCTGCATCCACATTGTAATTTAAGGCTTAAGTTTTTTGAGGATTGTCTTTGAATAATCATTAAATGGCTTCGTTTTAAAAAATTGTATACTTGAGCCAATTTACGTCTGTTATTAGATATTCAACATAAAGCAGTAACATAGCAATACAGGGTGTAATATTTACTGTTTGACTTTCTTACAAGGGTAAAATAACAGTTAAAGCATTGTTCATTTTAAAGGCTGTTTCACCAAAACCTCTTAAAGGCAAGCCTGAATCATGGCCAAAACAGTGTTAACACAGAAAGGAGACAAGAGACCGTTATTTTTTTAACGATGTCAATAGAGAAACTTCACTACGCTGCATAAAGTACATATTTATGAGGTAATGTATAATGAACCGACAGCCTGTCTGCTAATCTTCAACATGTTTTACACTACTGTATGTACGTTTACCTATGATCACGATGCTATTTTATAAGAGAATGGAGAGTAGGGAATGACGTGATTAGTAGGACTCCTTTATGGCATCACCACCAGCAAACGTGCAATATTACTATATATTAATGTGTAATATGTGATCTTGTATATTGGCTAAAGTAAATAAGAAATGTCAATGTTTTGCTTTCAGGTTTTACCAGTTAAAATAAGACTTGAATTGTAATAAATATTATGACTGCTGTGTATGCCTAATGATAATGATATAACGTGTTTTTAAATAAAAGTGAAAAATAATTATAAATGTATTTTGTTGGCTTCCAGATTTCAACTAAGTTACACTCACATTTAATAAACTAACGTCACTGCTATGTATACCCAATGAAGCTGTCTTTTAATGAGCAAATTAAATTCTAGTCTTATATAGTGGCAAGAAACGGTGCAATGTAAGTGTATTTTAAGTTTCTCCATTGACATCCATTCAAAAATAACGGCCTCATGTCTCATTTTCGTGTCCTTCCTGCGTTACGTGGTTTTTAGCCACGATTGCAGACTTAACATTAAGCGACTTCGCACAAAACTGCTCAACCGATACTGCACCTTGTGCTCCGGAAGTGAATGATAAGCCTGTTCCGCACGAATTGTAGTTCTCGTAAATATTGTTTATAGTGTGTTTAATCGAATGGAAAGAGACTTTTGACGAACAAAAGGAAACACTATGAAGAACATTTAGCAAAGCTAAAGTAAGCGTATTTATTCAGTAGTTTTCGTCGAGGCGTGTTTGCATAAAATAGATCAAACTTAGTGGTATTAAAGTGTCGTGTGTGTCCTTCGCTGGCTCCTCCGCTCGCGGCTACAATGCCAGCTTTACTAGAAGGAACAAAGCGTTCCATAAGCGCATTATACAAGAGAGAGAGAGAAAACGTCAAGGAACGTTTGTGTGTTTACTCTTTAGGGTAAAACATGAAATAATGGCGGCAAAGATTTGACGGCGGTATCAATAACGAACTCAGAAAAATCTTACACCGATGGAACATACATTTAAAGAAGAGGAAAGAAAGCGAGCTAAAGAAATGTAGGAACGAATGTCAAAGAAAAGGAACGGGTGAGCATAGAAAACCAGCTACAAACTTGCATTATTAAACATCAGGCATTTAAGAGTCATATACGCATTGTGTGTAAGAAAGTCATTCAGAAAATTTCAGATGTAAAACGTATAGAACTAGGAAAGTGTCTAAATGTGTTGTTAGACAGTACCTCTCCTGGGCCCATGCATTTGTTCAATGTATTTTTTTAAGTTTTTAAGTATTTGTAGGTTAAAAAATATGGGAAAAAGTAAAAAATATTGCAAGAGAAACATCAGTTTGTTTTGCATCTTAAAAGGTCCTTCCTGAAAAAAAACATAAATGAAAGGAGCAAAGTTAAGTGAAATTAATTTGACTGTTTATTTACTTCTCGGCATACAGGGTGATTTTTTAAAAGGGTGCAAAACTATTCATTTTTGGTCATAAATAAGGTTAATTCTTTTAATAATGAATTGTATATTGAGTATTACTTAGGCGGTCCAGTGAGTCACAATTGGTCTGGTGCTCTTTTAGGAAAGCGTAGTAGACAGTTGTTCAAGACACCCTTGATGCCCGTAAGTAGAAATTATGCTCTGATAAATACTTTTTAATTTGAATACATACAACACTGTGCTTGATGGGTTGTCATTGTAAATTCCGTGTTGACATCTGGTGTGGTAAATTTGTGAATGTCAATAATGGCCCTTTAAAAAAAATAAAAATAATTTTTTTGCATAAGATGTCTTTTGGTTAGAGATCATTTAACATCTTATATAAAACATGAATGTATCCAAAGATCTTGTGTAAGACCATCACTTTCCCACCCAGCCAGGTTTCCCCCCTGGCCTCTCAGAGCACAGTCAGACAGTTCTCAGGAAGCACAGCGGTCCATGGACCTGCTGCTTTTGTGCCCATCAGCTTTGCAGGCCCCCACCCAAATCAAAGGTAGCATTAAAACCTGATTTCATTTTAGATAATCACCATACTCAGATTAAATTGACACTTTTAGAATATTTTGACTATTATGGGGTAATAATACTTGCAGTTTTCTTGTCTTTTTCCTCTGTAGGGGCATAACTATTCCAGGGCATGCAATTTATGCCCCATCAACCTTAGGGCCATGCTGTTTTTTTTATTTCTCCTCCCACCCAGGTGATTATCCCATCCATCATTCATTTCTTAATCAATCTCAACAGGATTTACCTCCAAAACGAGTTTTCCACTTCAGAAACAGCATGAACATGAGCAGTCTTTACTTTACTGACAAGTACTTGATAAAACCCATAAGACAATAAACTTTTCAGAAAAAAATGTTTGTATGCGTTTTAAACATGAAGTAAGTTTTAGACAGTCACAAGGTTATGACTGAGTAAGTGTTTTGTGTGTGTTGTCATTGTTAGGCTGCTTTCAGACCCATGCATTCAAAGGCTTTACATGTGAGTGCAGCTAGTCTGCTGTCAAGCCCATCCATGGCTGTGCAGATCCTTACTGCAAAGGTGAGCTTACTAACCTGCATTGAACTGCAACTGAAACACTACATAAACTGTTGTAGACAGTTTCCTGATATTGGATTTGTGATTATGAGGTTGAAAGAGAATGATGTTCCTTTGTCAGATAAGAAACTTTGTGACTGCGGTTGATATGGCAGGTTATACGAATTCTCCAGCATACTCATGAGCTTGTATAAAATTCAGGATAAAATTACGTTTTACAAAAACAGGTTATATCTGTGTTTTACTTTAAAATATTATGTTAATGCGTCTGAGTAGATCAGTATGTCCTGCATTATATGGCTACATCCAAGCTATTAAGAATTTTAAGAATAGTTTCTAATTGTTAGTTGTTGTCTCTAAGGCATTTTCCAGCCACCATGCTCTTTTAGTTATATTACATATTAAACTTTTTCCACTTTTACATGACAGTAAACACAAAGAGCCAAAGACCCGCCACAAACTGAGACCAAGTTGTGATTTTTATGCACTGTTTTTAATAAGTTGGGTTGTCTTGCTAGGATACAATTTTTTTCTCTTAATCACAGTCTTGGAACAAGCAAAAACATTACTCACAATACTGTCAAGTCAAGAGTAACATGCCTGACAGTCACATCTGTAATAATGACCTGAATAGGACACAACCAATTTTAAAGGGCATGAAGTTTTTTTTTTCAAAATTTCATCCAGCCCCTAAATGTATATAGGAGTCAGTGTGTTCATTAGTCTTTCAAACATGATCAGCAAGCATAAAGCAAACCATTTTAAGCCACGATATTACAAGCAAAAATTGTGTTCTTTTATTTCAAGACGCAGGAGATTTAAGGCTTATGACACCTTTTATGACACCACCTTATATTTCCTCTCAATTTGGCCAGAAAGCAAATACTTTTGATAAAATTTTGATAAAATGGTAAAGTGTTTTCAACCTGATTGTCCCCTCGTCTTTTTGGGGTAGTGTTGGGGGTTAGTTCCAAGTTTTCCTACATCCATACATAACACCTGTTTGTGTGATTATTTTCACCCCAGTCTAAGGGTTGTTTTTACATTAAATCACTGGAAGATAACAGGGAAGGTATGCAGAGAACTTGGTCCTGTAGTAAAGAGACAAAACTGCATTTGTTACTCATGTCACGGCCTGTCTATCTGTCCTTTACAAAAGTATTTGCACTTGAGTGTTTTTCCCCATCCCCCTTTGCACAAAAAATTCCTGAACACATTAAAGACCTCATAACTATTTACAATTGAATTAGGATACCAATCTAGGGTAAGTTGTCCTGATTTTTTAATTGAAAAAAAAAGGAAAAAGCATGGCCAATCAAACACACACCCATATAATAGTGAAGACTTTTATGAGGTGCCCACCCAAATCTATCTCTCTGTAAACATTCAAGTTTGTTGATTTTATGTACTACTTTTCCCAAATACTTTTTTCAAACAATTTCCAATTAAATGTTTCCCACTGGGCTTTAAAGTACAGAAAGATAAGAAGCGATAAAGAATGGGGGAAAACAAAAAGAAGGATAGCATTGCTGAGGTCTAATTCCCTCTTATCCAGGCCCAGTTCATCTTGTCAACACCTGAGAGAAGGAAGAGAAGTACAGGAAGGAGTGAGTGGTAGATATAGAAAGATTACGCGCATATGGAAGCAGAAAAAGATGAAGGAACACAGTAACAGAGGCATAAAGTCTGTACACATGGGGTACAGTAGAGTAGGTAGATACCTACTCAGATATGAGTAGGTAGTTGAAAATATTTTAACTGTTCACAACAAGGGTTAATTTCACTGATTAATTAAACTGAAAACATATCACAATTACAGGATAGAATATGGAATGCTTTCAGGTATGAAATATCTTTCATTTTGAAGCCCAACTTGCACTTAAAAGTCACAATGTGCACAGTATAATACAAAGGCTCATAACCATAACTCAAAGGAACAGCAAATAAATAAGTTATCAGTGAAAGTGACATATGTCAGGTATGGTAACCCATACTCAAAATGTGACCTTTGCATTTAACCCATCACTGGTGAGAAGTGAACACACACACAGAGCAGTGGGCAGCACACAGCACACTTCAGGGATTAGGTGCCTTGCTTAAGGGCACTTCAGTTGCTACCTGCCAGCACTGGAACCGAACCAGCAACCATCTGATTACAAACACAACTCAGTAACCAGTAGGCCACAACTGCCCCAAATCCTTTTATAATCCAAATCTTAATAACAGAATTATAACTGTTACATATTTAAGGAATGATTTTGCTTAATATTTTACAATGATCATGTTTGATTATACATAGGACAAAATACTAAGCTGGTAGGGTAAAATACAAAATTTAACATGAAATTCTATGTGCACCTCAGTCATTACTTTAACAGGATTGATGTATACTGAATGCTGCTTACACTGTTTACATCTAATGTTGGACAAAAATAAATAAAACTGTAAATCCAGTTCTGACCCTAACCATTCCAGGATAATACTATTGCATCCACAGTCTATGATAGAATATGAAACAAGTATAATTGCTTATCAGGGAAACTGTTTTTACAAGACATCCAGCCATATTAAGTTCGTTTGACTTCCCTATGCTTCCCTATTCCCGTGAGCATTGTTTTGATGCTTAACAGATTTCATTAGGGTTTGATTTATTGTTTAAAGTAATAGTAAACATTTATACTACAGTTTTGCTGCAAGCACACTGGTGAGGCACAGTTGCTGTGGTCCTAGTTAGCAGGTTAGAGCTCCATGTACCTGCGGTATTTTATTTAGCCATGGCTTTAATGGCTACTGCAGCTTCCTCATTCATAGCAGACAGGACAGTGATCTACAGAACAAAAAAAACACGGAAAGGTTCTACATTAGATGCAAATACAAAGATATTCTGACATTTGCTGAATGACTAATATAATGGCACTTACCAGGATTTCTTCACCAGCATCAAACTTGCTTTCTATCTCTTTGCCCAGGTCTCCCTCTGGCATTTTTAGGTCTTCTCTGACTTCTCCACTGTCCTGAAGCAGAGACAGGTAGCCATCCTGTATGCCAATAAGCTGAACCAACACAGAGGTTTGTTGAAAAAAAACGATAGATTTTGGTAGCACAAAATGCTTCTAATATTCCGCACCACATACCTGGTAGTCCATTCTTTTGATGTTAGGGACATCCATGTTGTGGGTTGAGGGACATATATCCTCATACTTTTTGCCAGAGAAAATGTCAATGCCCACCATGTGAACCTTTAATAAAAGTGAAGTGTGTTTAACACTGTCTACATAAAATCTGTTCACTGCATCTGTATCATCCCTTGCATTGTCTCAAACTTAATGGTGTCTCTTTTCTTGTGTACCTCCTTCATTAAAACTGGTATAGAGAGACTTTTGAAAATTCTTTATTGTGCAAACCAACACATCAAAACACACGCTTCCCATTCAGCCAGGCAATGAGAAACCAACATTTTGACGGCTAAAGTTAAGTTAAACTTGGGTATTAATTTGACAGAATCCATAAATGTTACTGGGTAATAAAATACGCCACCTCTAATTCTAAATGATTTCCATCATTATAACTATTTCATTCCGCTAAGTTTCTGTTATGCTTTAACAGCCACAGACCATACATCACTCACCTTGGCATGGCCGTGTTTGCCTGTCTTAGATGTGGACATCTCCACGATCTTGCATGGCCGACCTTTTAGCACCACAAAACCATTCTTGCGCAGGGCAGAACATTGCATGGGGTAGGTAGCGGAGGCACCAGCATCACCTGTTGTGAAGTCCAAATCAGCATCTGCCATGTCTTTCTAAAAATAGACAAGCCATGAGTACACTGGTTAATATTAGTCCACATAAGCCAAAGCAAATAACTTTTTTAATTTATCACATTTGAAGAAGGGCTAATAAAAGATGGTCAGACAACAGAGCATGACTATGCTTAAATTAGATAATAAATAGCATACCCTCCAGTATATTATGTATTTACTTGTTTATCATTTTCATAGTGCACTTTAGGTCTAGAACTGTTCATACTGTGCAGCATTCATCAATTGTAGTCTAGTGGCTCCTTGGGTTTGCAGAAGCATACTATATTAGGCAATATGAACATGGCATCTGTTACCTAAACGTTTGACGTACATAACTGTTGTAAATGTGTAACCACCCCTAAAATTAAAAAATTGGCAATGCTTTAATCGTTTTAATTAAAGAAGACAAAACAAACATATTCAGTCATCTATGCAATTATGATAAATATTCAGGTGGAAAAATGCACATAGTGCACAATCATATATAATATATACAACAACAAGAAAAAATCACTCCACGTGAAAAACACATTTTTTAAAAAAGTAATAAAATATGAATAACGATTGTGCTTTGTTAGTCCCAGGCAATTGCACAAGTAGCGGAGATATATACCTACAAGCACTGAACACCCAACCATTATCACACTTGCACTGTGACACATTAAATATCAACGTCTTTAACTAAAAAAAAGAGCTGGACGTGCTTTAACAATGAGAGTTTGGGCCACTTTCATAAGGACTTGCGTCTTCTCCAGCAGTAGTGAGCTGGCTGTATATCCATGAGGCCTGTTGGATCCGCCGCTGTGCACTGATAGGCAAACCAGAGGCCCGTCGATCACAGACAAGTAGGTACAACATTGTAAAACTCCACTTGACGAGTGCGTGAACCGGATACGCAGTCCAAGTTTAACGCAGCATGATGTGCGACTAACAGTAGGTTTCCAATTATGTAAGGCTGAGCTCATCCACGGCGTGATGTGCTGCGTGGATTTAGAGGTATTGAGTATATGATCAGTCTTTTTTGTTACGTCCTCTTCGTAGCGCGTTTTACCTTACTACATTGAGCTCAGTTGTGCACCCAACGCCCAAGGAAAATGTTGTCGTCATTGTGAATTCCTGCAAATGGGCGCCTTCTTCCACAAGTCTTGCGGATCTATCGCGATTTCAAAAGATGCTTTGTTTATGGTTTACTGTTTGCCCAAATTTTCAGGTGATTTTTAAAGCATGATATAAGGTTCATTCTGCAGAGATGAGGTTGTTCGTACGCGGGGTCACGCCTGTTGTTTGAATGGTTTAATCAACTACTTACCTAGTTTACCTAGCCTTTTCCACACTACACGCTTGCGGGAACAACCCAACCACTAGTTAATCCAACTGGATATTTTTCCCTCTTGTCTCTCTTAGATGTTTGTTGCTATCAGCTCCGCGATGCTTCTGTTGTGCTTATTTACTTAATTCGGCTATCCTGACCCTGCTGTCATTACAGGCGTTTAACCCCTTCCTCAATCACTTTCAGTAGCACGTTCAGGTCGTGGACAAGGGCTGTTCCGCGGCCGGCCCAACGAATAATTTATAAACTATTTTCTTGTGCTGTCTCTGATCCCTAAGAAATCAACCGCAAATACCAAGAAACGAACCTCAGCAGTTTGCCTGTCACTACGCATGCGCGTTCACCCTCGCTGTTCAAAATCTAGGACAGATGGGGGCGCAGTCCCGTACGTGAGCGTGTGTTTAGTCATGCTGATATCTGGCTTTAAGATGCGGTAAACGCACATTTTTGTAAAGTCACTCCAAATTAATAATGGCAGAAACATAGTGATTTTGTATTTGCACGTCTTTTGTTAACAGTTTAGATGGCATCGATCCATGAGGTAATGGCTCGTTTTGGTTATATATATAAATGTATACATATATACATATATGTATAAATATAAATATATATATATATATATATATACACACACACACACTTTTGTTAAACTGTTAACAAAAGATGTGCAAATATCACTGTTATATATATCACTATGTTGTATATATATATCAGTTGCAGAGTTTCACATTACAAAACAACTGATGCAAATGATTAAAAACAATAATAAAACACCCAATAAAATTATTAGGTGTTTGGTAGAATATGACCAAATGAACTACTTCCAGTCTTGGCACGTTGTGTATATGTTTGGATAAATATAGTCCAATGAAACTTGAATCGGGTGATCTATGTACAGAGGTGTCTGCACGAGGCAGTGGGGTGAAAAGCAGTCACTGCAATACATAAGCATATGAAACTTTAATATCCCTCAAATCAACAGGACTGTGATTCGGCTAAATCACCTGTCTGATTTTTCATTGACGTCTACACGAGTTGAAAACTGCAGTCAAGCCAGCAGTCCCTTTAAAAATGTATGTATATGTGTATATATATATATATATATATATATATATATTAGTGTTGTCACAATACTGGAATTACTAACTTCGACAAGATACCTTCAAAAATATCGATATTCGATACCATTTTCAATGCCACAGAAAAAAATGGCACAACGTTAATGGTGTAAAAAAAATTCCTTTCATTTAAAGATAAATATATCACAAGTCTAGAACATGACAATGAGGTATATTTTACATGAACAAAAACATCTTGAGGTAGTGCACTTGTTTCAAAAGCTCTCAGAGTGTCATACATAGGTAAAGATAATAGATATTTGTTAACATGAACACATGAATTAACAATGAAAAAATACTTTCACGTTTTAAAACCTGTATTAATCATAGTTAAATGTTACTTTAAACATTTACTAATACGTTTACTAGCTAAAATCCAATGTCCTATCTGTTAATATTTTTAATTTGATTAAGAGCTAACATGTACCACTGTGTTTTTATTAACTAATGTTATCCCAGTTTAATAAATACTGTAACAAATGTATTGCTCATTGTTCATTAATGTTAATACATCAACATTTATATGATAAACAGATTTTAATTTTGGATTCACATATATTCATTGATCATGACATGAGGACACTTATATCAGCAACAATACTGGGTCATCTTGGTTAATATTTCAGTAATGTTAAAATGAGAGCAGTTACCAACCTCTCGAAATTCTTTATATAAGTCCTGGTGTTTGTCTTTCAGGTGCTTTGCTAATGAGTGGTGTTAGCACCTTTTGTTAGTTGCAGACAACACTTCTGCTGTGTCCTTTTTAACCAAGGCTGGTCGCGGCCCCGTAATCGCATCTTACTAACGCTATTTAACCGGAGCTAATGAGACGAGACAGGCACTGCAGTGCTGTGCTGTGTGTCAACTCGCTAGCTGCGTTTACATGGACACTTTTTGTTTCAATCGGATTTAAATCAATCAGATTAATGCACCCGAGCGCAGTGTTTACATGAACGCTGAATAAAGTAATCGTTTTGATGTGCGCGGCTTTGATCTTTTGATATACGCACTGTACACGAATACACGTTTCTCGCCATACCACACTAGCAGCCACTCTATTGCCATTGCTTCTTTTTACGTTTTTCAAAGCACAATTAACATTTAAAACACTGAGAAACATCGTGTTTTCACACTTTGAATCACACTGGTGTGATTAGAACGTTCAGTGGTCATGTGACCACCTGCTAAATTGAAATCAAATAAATTGAACTAGGAGTGGCGGTAAACGAGAGAGCGAATTTCTCAGCGCTTATTATGTCACAGTTCTTAGCGTTTTCAGTCACGTATCTTCTACAAGCAATCCTTTTAAAAATAACGTGCGGTTATGTTTTATTCCTGTCAATCGAATGTGTAGGTATTTATAAAGTTTACTTTATTTCGCTCTCAGTTCGCTAGACACTTATGTTTTTCAAAAGAAGTGGATGAGCATGTTTTAAACCCAGCAGGGTCAGTCTCCTGGACAAATCGCTGTGCCTGTCGCTGTGACAATTCGTACATCGTTGTAAAAATCACTATGCCTAGATTATCATAGAATGATGTTTTGACAAAACTAAAAAATGGCTTAATCAGGGGTTAGTATTTCATTCACCAACTTGTTTTTCCTGATTGGGAAGGTAAGAGCATTCAAACGTTCACTTCTACGAGATCTATAGACTCTGTTAAAACATGAAATTGAAATTGTTAGGTTTACATTTTCTCACATTTTCATGTGCATTTGTGGCATGTATATATTGTCTGTCTTTAATATACATATATGATGTATCTCAGAAAGCTGCTGCATTTTGGACCAGCTGGAGTTTTTGAACTAAATCTGCAGGGCAACCCCTACAATAATCTTATGACATAATCTTAATGTCATAAGTGCATGAATTACCTTTTAAGTGTTTGACATATACAAGTGTTTGAGCATACTTTTGATCTATGTTTAGATGAAAAAAAATGCTGTTTTACAAATATGGGAAAGGAATGTGGCTTTCAACAAACAAACTGCTATAAACTACTTTCAATGCATTCTAAATAATTTAATATATCAAGAGGCCAAAAAAGTCAGTGACTTGTGTTTGTGAGTCAAAGTGCTATTGTGTTGCTTCTGTCTTCTGTTTTGCTCAGAGAGATCAATTCACCAGTTCTATGTCTCCATCTGAGTACATACTAATCCTCTGCCTTCAGTTGCAGTTGGATTTGATGAATGCTGCTACTCTTAAGGGAAACTTGACCCAAAGGGATATCTGTTTTTCTTCACAAGGGATAAATGTCAATTTGTGCCCAGCAATATCTTAAAAGAAAATAAAAGAATAAGCCTCAGCCAGCTAAAACCCCAAAACAAATTACCCATCTAATTGGTTTATGTTTTCACCTTTGAAAATTATTGTCTGTACTCTGACTCTTACTGTACACCAACTTGTATTAACAACATTGGGTTTCTTGATCCAGACATCAGTAGTGGACCACAGGCTCTCTGGTCTGCACCTTTACATAAAATTTTATTTAGAATGTTTTGACATATTTATTGGCAAAACCCTTTAGGAATATATGCAAAATATGGTGACATTTCAGCAACGTTCAATTCAATTTTATTTATATAGTGTTTTTTACAATGTTGCATTGCTTCAAAGCAGCTTTATTTTATAAAAAATAATATATATCATGAAAAAGAAAATAGATAAACTATCAAAGATGTACAACACAATAAACGGAGATGGTGCACTGAAAGAAGGTAATATTTTATAGAACGGGTATAAGGGATTTGCAA
Organism: Botia kubotai; assembly: GCA_036877585.1. Lineage (NCBI taxonomy): Eukaryota > Metazoa > Chordata > Actinopteri > Cypriniformes > Botiidae > Botia > Botia kubotai. The sequence continues at coordinate 14,438 of JAZGTI010012438.1, forward strand.
TAATACCATAAAATACCTGATTATTACACAATAAAAGAGAATAGGAGACAAAGATAAAGCAAAATAGTAGGACTGTAAGACAATTACAAAACGAAAGTAACAAAAGAAGTCCATCATATTCCCACTGATCTGTCTCAAGGGTCGTCCCGTCTCCCCACCATCTAGTCTGGATTAAGTCCGGTTAAAATTAATCCAGACTTTCAAGTTTCATAAATTAAAACAGAATTTGAATTGTAATGTCTATGTCCAATGTCTAGGACTGCTGTATATGCCTAATGATGATGATATACCGCGTTTTAATGAATAAAGGTAAAAAAATAATTATAAAGACTTAATAAATAAAAAAGATGTATTATTTTGTTGGCTCTCAGATTTCAACAATTAAGTTATCATTGCTATGCATGCCCGATGAAGCGGTTTTTAATCAGAATATTAAAAATTCATTTTATATTGTGGTAGGAAACTGTATTTTGTGCAGAAACTTGTGCAACGTAAACTGTAATTGACTGTCGTAAAACGTCCCTCCCTGGTGTCATTGTCATTATTAAAGGAAAGGAGGACGTGACGTGAGGCCAAGTATGGTGACCCATACTCGGAAATTGTGCTCTGCATTTAACCCATCCAAGTGCGCACACACACCCGGAGCAGTGATGTTGGATTTAATGGCTGATGTTCCTCAAGTGTTAGAAGTTGGCCGTTACGATTTCTTCAATGGCAGATGAGCTGAGATTGCCATTTCATTTACATTCACATTGTCATTTCCCCATATCTCTGTCTCTTATTGTACCCCAAAGAGTCAAGGAACGAGGAGCGAGGAAGCATTGGCGTATTCTATCCGGAATCACTGTTGTTTGTCTCCGTCCTTGTACCTTTCCCTCGTATACTAACGTGATGGAGCGAAGAGGCGAGGAAAATAAAGGAGAACGCACAAATAATAATTGAGAGCACCCATTGTGTATACCGGTATGCTGTCAAAATAAAAGTCAAAGTCCGATACATAGGCCCACGCATAGACATATATAGAGAGTAGACGCCGCATTGACCGATACTCCCTACTGGCGCTGACGAGACGTGGGGCCGCCATCTTGGACCGGTCACCCGCTCCACTCAGTGTAATCTGTTTGGCAGGTGTAATGAGCTGTCAACGCATTTAATTAATCATACCTCACGGAATTCGAACTGATTTTCACGCGTTTTTTTTGCTGCAAAGGTCATAAATGTAGCTGTGATACATGACACATGGTTTGGCGTATTTTAATATTGATAGTGAGCTTAACAGTAATATAA
>JAZGTI010012439.1:0-15724 GCA_036877585.1 Botia kubotai
TGACAGTGTAATTAGTTAGTAAATAAATATTGAAATTGAGCTGAGATATGATAAACATTTATCATCATGTTAATCATGACAAACAGTGTCATAAGCCTCATGCGTGTCCTGAGAATTTTATTAGTAATTATTAATTATATTGCATACCTTTCATAAAGTCAGATAGCAATTTAATGTTGGTTAATTGGGCAGCCTTAATCTGCATTATCCTTACAGTGTCTCTCATTTAGACACTGTTAGACTGTAATTTGTCTGTGTTTATATACATGTTTGAAGAACTGAATGCTTTGGGGTAAGACTGAGTACAGATAGTTGGAATGTGTCACATTTGTCCACCCTTGCACAACAGACTCTGTCCTTTTCTGTGATCTTTTATGTCCTGATTTAGAGGCGTGTACTGGCGCTTATTGTTTAGCTGTATTCCAGAACATGTTGTTCTGAAGGACCAGAGATTAGCCTGGGCTGCATTGTTCTCTGTTTGTGTTTAGTAAAATGTCAAAATGACAGGAAGACAAACTGTAAGCTGGAGGAGCAGGAGCTCTATTTCTTAATCGCCACTTAGGCTTTGGTGTTAGACTTCATCTTAAGTCCTGCTGTACCTCAGACACTTCACCTCTCTGCTGTTACATTACCGATTAACAGAATTAGTCCAGCATAGACTTAAAAAGAGTTTACAGGTGGCTGGACACTTGGATTACATATTGCTTATTGCTTTAGAGGGTGAAATATAGTTTCTCCCCCCTACCTTCTATAATGTGTACTATATCGAAAAAACTAATAACAAGAAAGATTATATCCTCTTGCCTCCATTAGTCAAATTTTAACAAGAATTGAAGTAGTGCAATGGGTCTCAATGGGACAGCTCACTTGAAAATTAAAATTCTGTCATTTATTCTGATGTAGTTTCAAATCTGTATAACTTTTTCCTTTTTGGAACGTAAATGGAGTCCAAATGGAATCCAAGCTGCTTGTTTCCATGCAGTGAAATGAAACGGTAGTGAGTGGCTGTCAAGCTCCAAAAAGGACAAAAAAATACAAATCATGAAATAATGTGACACATTCCAACAATATCTGGATACAGTCTCACCCCATAGCATTTAAGTCTTGTTTTTCTTACCTTCTAAGTCACTTTGGGTAAGAGTATTTGCTACTATAAATACCTAAATGTAAATGTAATGGAATAGTCTACTCATACTGTAAGTCTTAAATGATGATGCAAGCTTTGTGTAAGGAACACAGTGATATTTAAGTCTTTATTCAAAGAACTTTAATTTGGGTGAACTATGTGTTTAAATGATGAGAACAAAAATTTATTGTGAGCATGGGCCTCATTAATTCAGCTTTTTGATGTTTTTCACCATCTTTAGTCCATTGCTAGACATGCAATAGGTGACACACAGAATGTCACTGTTACAGCCTTGTGGTGCTCCACCTTGCACCCTGTTGCCCATTTCCACTGTTTGCTCTGTTCACAAACACTCAATGGCCTCTGGGTTTTCTGGACCTCTAGTATCTGGCTGCTGTGTTTCCCAAAGCATGGAGCTGTTTGTTATGCAAATAGTTGTATGACAGGACAGCTGATAGCTGCGGTCAAGACCTGCCATGTTCTTTCTGGCTAGTTCTACCTTGATTGGCATAGTGATGTATTCTCTTCTGACAATTTGATTAAGATTCAAGACCAGAGAGAATGTAGTGGGCAGAGGCCCAAAGTATGCCTGGCAGGTGAGGGCTGCCTTATAGGCATTCAGTTTAACTGCTCTAAAAGCCAATAATTAAAGGGATAGTTTGTTATATGTTTGTAATATTTGTTAATATTCTGTAATATTATGTCAGCATTTACCCTTATTGGAACCGTATGATTTCCTAATTGCTGGAACACAAAACATTTTTTCAGAATTTGAAATGAAAACGAACAATTCACTCATAGGACAAATTCACAAATAGGACAGAAAACATAATTGCAGTATAAATGCAGTCAATATGACAGCTGCACTATTTACAAAAAGTCCAAAGGATTGAAATTAGGGCTGGGCAAAAAAAACGATTTTTCGATATATTGTTTTTTAAAATGTAGTCGATTCAAAATAGATTCTCAATGGACACGTATCGACCTAGTGGATTAGACTAGTAATAAGATTTACGCTAATTTTATTACTAGTCTAATCCACTAGGTGTCATCCCCTTATTTACCTTGCGCTATGTTACAATAGACAGTCCGTTATTCATTCATTTCATTCATAAAATGGCGGATTCAGGTGCGTTACCGATACCAACCACACCTTCAAATAAAAAGTCAGAGGTATGGAAGCATTTCACATTGCGCAAGAAAGATAAAGTTACAGTGGACAAGAACAAATCAAGAATTGAAATCGAATCGAAAATTGAATATCGAATCGAGAATCGAAATCAAATCAAATTTAGAACTTGAAAATCGAAATCGAATCGGAACATCTGAATTGATACCCAGCCCATTGAAATATAAGGTATTTGTTGAAAATCTTCCATCAATTTATCAATTTTTGCAGATGAAACAATTTCTGGCAATTCAATCTGGCTTGTAACAATTCTAGATCTTGTCTGACTCACTCTAACCATCATTTCTTGTTTTCTGCACATTCATATAACAAAGTGGTAAAAAGACTGTAAAAAAAAACAAAAAAATCGTAAATCATATTTCAGTGGTTCAGTGGTTAATTTCTTATAAAAATAATTCATTGTCATTCCTCCTTTTAGAGACAAACATGATTTTCACTGCAATTTAGTTCTTACAAAAACATTTTGAATCTCCCTGGCAACAATGTTTGGTTGAAATGATGCTTACTTTAATTTAAAAAAATTTTAGAGCGAGTACCAAGGCAAATTTATAAATTTAATTTCTTTAAAACGGCTTAGAAAATTCTAGATGCTATGTCATCAAACCTTGATTCTTTTATTTTCCCCTTTGTATCAGTTGTAGGTATCAGCATTGGGCATTTGAGTAAATTTGGACTGCTGTGGGCAGTTAATGCCTTTGTTTTCACAGGAGAATCAAAGATATGAGACTTTGGTGGAAAAATTCAAAGAGCCTCCCAGCTGTAGGACTTGTCTAAACAGAAATGAGCAGTTTATTGTGAAATGATCTCTAGAGATGGTTTGAACAGAGACTTTTGAGACCGCCACCCTCAGTTAACGGCAGGGGTGCAAGGCATTTTCTTCTAGGCACTCTAACCATAATTTTTTGTTTTCTACAGATTTTCATTTAAAAAAAAGTGGTAAAAAGACTAAGTAAATCATATTTCAGTAGTTTACAGACTTTTGATGTTTTTAGATGACCAGCACTTACCCTATTTATTTAATTTCTTAATAATCTTATTGTGCAGTCTTCATGGGTGCACAAAAAAGTCTTTGTGGCCTTCTAACAATATGTGATAATCTTTTCACCTGATGTCACCAAGCCCTCATTTTTAACCCCTTCCTTCCAACCACCTGATTACATTCTGATATGTAACACCTACTTTTACAATCCAATCAATTCCAGATGAATAAAATCAAGTCCAGTCCTACAATTTTCTTCTCTTGTCCAGTATCTGTTTTCTTGCTAAAATATCAAATTACAGAAGTAACACAAGTTGTAAAAGGCAACCTTAACTTCTCACTTTTCCCCAAAAACATAATAATGTACAGTTACAGTCAAATGTAAGACAATCATATCTGTAGGTGTCAATTACAGCACTGAGACATATGCCGGGTATGGGCTTTGTATGGATCATTTGAAGTTAACTCTCGTTTCACTCATGCACTCTTAGCATCTCGCAACTCAGGTTGGTATTAGTATGCTAAGCTGCTACGCTAAGGGGAGAATCTGTACTATGCTTCAGGTCACATGTATGTGGACCATGAATATTCATTGTGCAAGCCTAAAATTGCTGCTTTATTTATGTCATGCTCTAGGAATTCCTTGAGAAAGGACAAGCATAGACATCAGCATCACCCACAGCTTTTTCTTAACATATTTATTTGATTCTTGTTTTTAGAATTTTAGTCTGAGACTAAAAATGCAATTTCTAATTTAGTACAAATTGAAATTTTATTTTTTAAAAAGTGATTTGAATATAAAGTTAAATTGCAAAATATACATACATTTCAGAATGTCTTTGGTATTGGGTTTGTCACCTTTATGCTTTAATATCAGCATGCACTCCACAAGACTTGGACTCCACAAGTTTGTGCAGAATGATCCATGTTCTCCCTCTCCCTTTCACTGTCTTATATTTGATTACTGAAGAAATAGTGACAAATTTGAAATTTATTAAACACATTGTAATATCAGTTTATCAAGTTCAAGTTCAATATCAAGTTAATTTTTTCCCTAAAACTTTATTTACAGGTTTGAATAAAAAATTCTCTGATTTGCAATATGGAAAGTCTTTACGTCAATCTGTATGTATATTTATATACTGTAATTTATATATTCATATATCAATATTTAACTGCTCCTTGATTACTTAATAAAAGTTTTGGACAGACTGTTTCTGTGACTGCTTCCACGTTGTGCCTGATCTATAAATAACACATATACCTAATATATGCAACCAATAAATTGACCAAAATTCAATTATGAATTTTAGATTGTCATGTTCTCCAGCTTTGTGTGACAGAAACAGTTTGGGAGGTTCTGGACGGTGAAGGTCAGTGATGGGTTTCAGGAGCGGTCCAGTCAGCATGAGGCAGAATAGCTAAGGGGACAGCGATTAATTAAGTGCATTTTATGCAAGGCAAATGACTGACCCTGCAGTCATAAAGTAGCATATCGTTGTTTGCGTGCCTGAATAGGTCAAGACTGCTTAGTTCAGTTGCATGTTTATGTCGCTCCTGTGCCGTGCCACTGTTTTAACATTAACCACGTCTGTGCCAAAAAAGTTTAACAGTTTAAACTGATTATTTTATCAATTTTATCATTTTATATATTTAAGTCAACAGCTCACGTAAGTTGACTTGGTTAGGATGTGAAGGCAACTCATATTTTAACTTTAACCACATGACTTCAGAGGGTCATTGTTCATTTGTCAAACTGGAATAGATAACATTTCATCGTGACAAGTTGCCATTTATCACTTTTGTGTTAAATACTTAGAATTTTTACTGCAGTCTGAACGGTTCAACTGCACATGAATTTCAGCAGCAGTTTTAGATGATGTTATGTAAAGAACAGGAATCTCTGCTTTGGGGTTGAGTAAACAAACTGACAGGAATGTAGTCCGGATTAGATCAGAAATTGACCAATCAGCAAAGAGACCTCACTTGTTGCTAAATGGAAAAAAAGTGACCAAACAAATCTTGCACCTACTTTGTCATAAGTTGAATGTATTAGATGATTTCCCATATCAATAATATAGCAATGTGAGTTTTTGTTTAGGAAGAGATACAGTAGGTCCTACAACATTACAAACACAAGTGAGAAAACACAAGTGAGCAAGAAAAATGCATTAGCATGTTTAAAGAGTGCCGTTGTAACGATAGGTTTGTGTGAAATCTTTGTGGTGATGGAGACAATAGCCATTCTTCAGGTCACTGCCTGTTTTCCATAGTTGCTTGTATGGTCTTGTTGAGGGCGTCTGCTACAGAGGGTTCAGCAAGTGCACTAGACGGTTCATGCCCCAAGCGTGAAGCACACAATATGCTAGATCTCTATTGTTTAATGTCCTGCTGTATCCTCCGGGCCTGTGCACTAACAATAAAGCAGACTGTCTATCCATGGCAAGAACCGACCATATTCATTCACAGCAGAGAGAGCTCTGCATCCAGCCAGAAGGAGCGAAGTATGTTAGGCATTTCGAGAGAGAAAAACAAGCTTGATTTGATGTTGTACTTGAACATGAGGAGAAATTATTAAATAGTCTTTATTTTTTTGTGTGACATTGTATGTGCAGTTGGCAAATCTTTGTATTTCAAATGTAGAATGGAACAACGTGGCTTTATCCTGCAGTTCTGCTTGGCTGGGTTCACATTTTCGCTGGATGTAATTAATGTTAACTCGTGAGGTAGTTCACTGAGGTCTTTGGTCATTGGAACAATTATTGGCATCACAGCTACACATTTATCTCCTGAAAGTTCATTGGATGCACAGCTCACTTTAGAACACAATCTCCTTAACACGGTCCCCATGGAAACTGGCCTAGTACCTATTTATTTTCTTCCAAACAGGACAAGAGGAAGAAAAGATCTAAGTGTTGTTTCTGTTAATGTTGGCAAATCAGGGGCTCTATTGTGGAGAGCAATTTGGACTTCATTGCCTGTGACCTGGCAGAAAAGCAGAATATCAGCCCACAATTTATTATATTCTAGTACTATTGTCTGTTTTTAAATAATAAATAAATGCTAAATGAGTCACAAAAAAGACCATTGTGTATTATTTATATTGTTCCAAAAACTTTAATCGATCAATTACAACGGTGTTTATCCTTTGTTTTTTGTTGTTTTACAACACCATTGTAAGTGATCGATTAAAGTTTTTGGAACATATTCATCCACTGTTATCAGTTTTTGCACTAAATCAAAAGTTTACCAAAGATCAAGGTCTACCAAACCAGTTTCAATTTGCTTGGCTGTTTTTTTTTACGTTGTAGAAAAAGTCTGTATAGTAAGAATTGAGCTGTACCAAGACTCTAAATGGGTTTCCTCATTGTTTCCTGTGAGTTAAACAAAACCGTTTTTACTTGCTTGTTAGGCATGTGAGTGTTTATCTATCTAAGTACTTCCATACCCACAGGGGCTGCGCTATACCACAGTTATCCATAATTGTAAAAATCAGTCAGTGCCTGCGATACATCTCGCCCACTGAAGCGACCCACAAACCACAGCTGAAGTCAATCCAAGTGCTTGTGCAATGTACCGTTCCCCTGAGGTTTATTATTCTCCTTCTCATTCATTATCATTGATTATCTATAATCACCTTTGTTTATTTTGTGAACAGCATAGAAACAAATTGCACCGGCCTTGCTCCTGTGGTGATAATTTAATACAAAAGCATACAATCACCTTTATACACCTATTGTTATAATTATAACATTTATATTTCTATCTACTGTGTAGTATATCACAAGAAAATTGTGAAAAAAAAATTTCCCAGCCCTGGTCATGTGACAATAAATTATTAAAAATAAATATAAATAACAAGTAAATAAATTCTACTTCCAGTAAATCATTGCTCGTCATGGAACAGATGTGTTCTAATTTGGGATTAAGCAATACTTTTGTTTATTAAATGCAGGATGTATAAGAGATCATTCCCATAAGCACTTGAGGCTGTCCACACTGTTGGCTATAACAGGAATCTCCTACTTGATATCTAGTGCTGCCCCATCCTCCACTGACAGTTTAGATTGACTAGAATAAATCAAGCAATAAAATAACAGAGCTGCAGCCCTGTTTAATTAACTGATTTATTGATTTATTCTGTTATGTAGTTTGCAGTTAGTAAAATGACTAAATGTAAATGTAAATGTAAAATAATTGGATGAGCAATCTAATTCCCACAAACCCAGAAAACTTGAGTTTTATTGATTTTTGTTATTTACTACTACTGTTATTTTGATCAAGAGGTGATTATGGTGAATGCATTTATCAAAGGATGTCTGTGTGTGTGCGGATTCACCACCTGCAGGACACTGGGCTGTTCTCCACTGGCTCGACTGCCAGTCTGGTGTGTGAAGAAAGACGATCAAAGGGACTGTCTGTGTTTACATAGACTGCAAAGCAAATTGTTTTTACTATGTTTGTGTACAAGGTGCTAACACACAAACTTGTTTTACATATGTAATACAGGGAAAGACAATTCTGTTTATTAACTATTTATATCTAGATTTGGGCATTGGTCAAATTCAAAAGGAAAGTGTATTCTATAAAAGTGGTCTGTATTTTTGTGGCCAGCGTTTGTCCTGACCAGCTTCAGATGCAACATGCTGCCTGGTTTCTTGATGGTAGCATTCGTTATTCTCAAAGACTTTTTAGAAAGTGCAAAACTCCTCTAACACACTAAGTAAACCAAAGTAAACAAAAATACTTACAGAAGAAAACTGATTCATTCATGTCTGAATTAGTTTACATGCGGAAGGATTTGCATATTGCACAATGCAAGCCTTTTTACAAAATTAACTAGACCTTTTTAGGATTGTAGGATTAATTACTAATAACAAACAACACACCATTAATCTACAAATTTCAAAAGCAGGTTTTTAATGTTTCTTCTCAATGTAGATTAGATCTTATTTCTGCTTTTATTTCTGTGTTTGTGTGTGTAGATGCAGCTCAGAGCGCCGCAAAGAGAAGTCTCGAGACGCAGCTCGCTGCAGGCGTAGCAAAGAGACAGAGGTGTTTTACGAGCTGGCCCACCAGCTGCCCCTCCCACACAGCATCAGCTCGCACCTGGACAAAGCATCTATCATGAGATTGGCCATCAGCTTCCTGCGGACACGTAAACTTCTCGCCTCAGGTGTGTGACTGGACAGAGACACAGAGTTAATCACATAAGGAAAATCATATCTGTGAGGCTGTCAGGCAATCAGACTCCCTCATAATGTCATGCTGTCTAACTGCATAGCGCCAGGGCCTGGTGCCATTTCCTTCTCTTGGCATTCACATGGTTGAATTACAGCTGAGTAACATGATGTATCTTTTATATTAATGCTTATATATTAATAATATGCTTATATATATATTAATGATATAATATTACAGTATTTTTAGAACATACTCTGCAGAACTAGTCGTTTTGGACACACCTACTCTTTCTCAATTATTATTATTTTCCATATTTTAAAATAATAATAGTCATCAAAACTATAAAATAAGACAAACAGAGATATGGAAGTTAAAATAAAATGCTATTTTAGCTTTTTCAGATAAGTCACCTTCACTCTATTCTACATTACAGCTCTGCCCATTCTCTCAGCAAGCTTCATGAGGTTACCATGCTTGCTGGCCACTTGTTGACTACTTTTTATTTACCGAAAATTTACTTAAATAATTAAATTTTACATTTTAGATATATCAAGAAATGTTACATTATATGTAAACAACTGATATTTGTTTATAAAACCAATTTAAGTAAGATATATATTATAAATGTGAAGGAATACTTCAAGTAATACTTTCAATTATATCTAATTATACTGTATAATAATTATAATCATTGATAAAAAAAATTTAAATTTAAAAAATATATTTTCATACTCAAATCCTATAAAGCTAATCCTATTCTCACAGCAACTGATACTGTTATGTTTGTTATGTTTGCTATGTCATAAATAAATGTTATCAAACAGGTGACTCCAGAGCTACTTTTAGCACATCACAGGTAGACCACACTGCTCTCTATTTGACGTCATGTAAAATTAAAGCGCAGTACAAATACACACTGATGATAATCAAATTCTGAAGCTCTGGGTTATCTGGGTTTACCATCATTAGCACAGCTCATGAGGAAATGTTGTGCTAGTGATGTCAGACTGCATTAAAGTTATTGTTACATTATACAAATGAGTAGGCGCTGTATTTAAGCTCATAATTGTGTTAGTGAATATTGAACCTGCTGTAACTCTGTCTGAGTTAATTATCTTCAGCTGGAGGTGCTAATCTTATAAATCAAAGGCAGTACACAATAAATGCAACAATTTAATAAAAATCTACAGAGCATATTTAATAACGGATATGACAAATGTCAAAATATATGAATGTGTGTATCTGTATAGATGCATAGATCTAGAATTATATCTATCTATATATATATATATATAATATATATATTTTTTTTTTTCTTCTGTGAAAGTGGCATACAAAAAATAAAAACACAAAAAAAGATTTTAACGTAATATTTGTGCAGTGGATGGTAATTCAGGCTTTTACATTCCAAACCAAGCAATAAAAGTATTATAAAAAAGGTCCTGTCTTATAGTTTCTTTTAAGTTCCTCAAAAGAAATACAAGGCTGAGAAAATTTGAATAGTATTTTCTATTTGGGGTGAACTGTCCCTTTAAGGGTCGCTGTCTGGCTCTCAAAGTTTCTTCGACTAAGAGGGACGAGAGGATGTGAGTTTGCTTGTATTGTTTGTGTGTCTTTATTATAAAATTAGACTCTCCGGAATCTGGACAAAGGAGCCCCTGCATTCGACATTCCTTTCTGTATTTGGACAGACACTAAAGATGACAGAGAACAGAATTAGCTCAAAGTTTTTCATGCAGGCTGCTACTGTATTTTGCCTCTGGTGCAGGTCAGTTTTCGTTCAGGTTAAAGTGAATGAAGAAAGATTTTGAAGGTTTGGACTTGAAAGTCAGATGTTCAGATACATGTTACATGCAGAAATGGAGGGACAGAGAGAGAGAGAGAGAGAAAGCAAGAGAGAGAGTATACACACATTGAAAGGCAGCCCTGTCAGTATAAGATGACACATCAGATAGCGTTATCAGCTGGTCTGTGACATCCATGCTAGAAGGATGATTGGTGTTTTCTTTAAACCTGACGCTCTTCATCTCAGGCCAGTCAAAACACAGGCCAACGCTGGCGCCACACACCCATCTATCCCTACCTCCTTCTAGCATTACCATACCCATGCTGAGGGTGTATGGGAAACACCTTTTACATAAGATCCCCAGTCCTCTATGCACTAATGTATAGATTTACTGATTCCCTCACCCACTGAATATCTCTCTTTGTACGTGGGCGGCTCGAAAAGGCCTGTTATGAAATAGATCTTTGGGGAGATACTATCTTATTAAAGTCAACAGCTCACTGCTACTATAATTACTCTTCTATTCACAGTCATAGAAATAAGTTTCAACCCTGTAATACACATGTGGGCTGTCAATGTTGTAAGTTTTTTGGTTGAGGAACTACCTTTGTCAGTAAGAGATGCCATTTCCTCTAGGACATACTATTCAAAGATCAGAGGGCTGGTCATTTATGGGGAAATTGTATCAAAACAGTTTTATAAGATATTTTATTTGTGTGTTTCTGTCAGGGCAGCTGCATTAGGCAGGGCTTTGACCGTTTTTTGCCCATGTGATCCTTAGTTCAGTATTATGTAATATAACTACAAAACAGTGTGGTCTGAGACATTCTGTCTGAATGAATGTAATATCAGGATTCAGTGAAGATGCCTGATTGTCATGTAGTACAGTATATGATTCTCATTCTATACACGTCTATCCTAATACATATATAAAGGTTAGTTGGTGTCTTGATGATTGATGATCAGCTTCTGGAATCTCAAAGTTAGGTGCAGTTTCTTTTCATCTTAGAATGAAAGCCACTGTGCAAGAATTTCTTCAAAGACGTAATTTCATTCTCCTGGGACCACGGACTCTGGGCTCGGCCTGAATCCAGCCCTGGGTTCTCAATGGGCCTTGAGAAAGTTTCTTATCTATAGGAAGCACACTGAAGAAATCACAGGCTTCCGACCCCCTGGTGTGGAGCCGCTGTGTTCTCCATGTCCTAGTTCATTACACCTCCCTCCTGCCAGGTCTACCACAGTATTCAACCTGGCACGCCGGGCATGTTTGTTGGTATTACCATCAGTGTGGGAATTTAGTTTAATCCTAATAGTCCATTAACGTAATTCACAAATTTACATTTTTTAATTTCATTAATTTGTATATTTGAATTTTTGCTCAGTTAATATAAAATTATTTACATATTACATTAATATTTTTTTTTCCAAATTTTGTTTTAGGTTTTAATAAAAAATGTTAGAGTTTCAGAGTTGTTTTTGGACCTTGCTATATTATGTATATGCTTAACTGTACCTGAAATCTGAAATGGCAGCATAAGAGAGTTTGTGCCTATATATTAAGTGTACGTTTATGAATGTATATGATTTCCAGAGAAGCATAACCACAAATACAGGCTCTGATTGCACAATCTACTCTTAAATGTTTGTCACAGATGTGGGTCTTCCACACATACGGTAACAGCAGTCTGTCTCTTTAAATTGACGGACGCTGCAGATTTAGTATAATTAAAACAGCAGGGCATTGTGGGTCTGTGTGTAAGTATATGTGAGTATATGTAGTGCATGTTGGTACTGTATGTGTGTGCGAAGTGCAGTAACAGAACGGAGGTCAGTGTTGTTGGGAGGGTTCAGATTAACAGGATGAAGTTGCTGTTGTTTATTTTGAACGTCAGCCAAGGACCTAAGAGCCAGAAGATGGGCGAGTGTGCACACACACATACTGGAACCTACATAAACACATGTGGTGAATATGATGTTTGTGTTGTATTTCAGGCTCTTCTGCCACCACAGAGGTGTCAGAGGTAGACAGATTGATGGACAACTGGTATCTGAAGTCATTGGGTGGCTTCATTACTGTGGTAACATCAGACGGAGACATTATCTTCTTATCCGAAAACATCAACAAATTCATGGGTCTCACACAGGTGAGGATGTGCAGTGAAATGGGTCAAAAGCTTTTCTAAACAGTTTAAACCAGCCTAAGATGGTTTGCTGGTCACCCAGCCTAGTCAGACTGTTCTGATTTGCTTATTTTAGAAGGATTTTGGGCACTTGGATGCTGGTAACCAAACACCAGCTTGGAGCTAAAGACCAGCTTGGACAGGCTGGAAGACCAGTGAAGCCAGCTAAGACCAGCAAATCATCTTAGACTGGTTTAAGATTTTATTCCAGTAATGATACCAACCTAAATAGTGGGTAATGTTATGTTTTAGGAAATAAATAATAATTACTTGTTTATTTTAATAATGAGTAATGCTATATTGTAACACTGTTTCTTTTAATAGTAACACTGCAGACAGATCTTTTTAGCAGTTATACTGTATTTCCTCTGGGTTCACTTAATCATAGCAGATGAAATGCCATTATTAACCACAGCACAAGCCTGTTTCCTTTAAGCTTGGGAGGAAGGATGTGTCACTTTCTTCATGCTCATGCAGAAGTCCAGCCTCTGGCCCTTACACTTATCTACTGGTTAATGATTGCTTCCTTACACATGGCTGCTGTTTTGCAGAATCGTAGCCTGTTATCAGTTTGTTATCAGATAAACTGTTATGAGGTACAGATCATTTTTGTCAGTTAATCTCACAAAACCCCTCAAGAATGTATTTACATTATGCCAAATTTAATTTCTTATTTCTCTACTTTAAATTTTGGGTGAAACATGACTTGACAGTTTTTGTCAGTTATCCAGATATTACCCATATAAGGAAAACTGGCAGCTGCTGTTCAGTGAAGTTTCAGCATCAGTACTTTCTTTCTTTTTTGGTTGTAGGTGGAACTAATTGGGCACAGCATCTTTGACTTCACTCACCCCTGTGACCACGAGGAGATCCGTGAGAACCTCAGCCTCAAAGCCGGTATGTTGTTTCTCACAAAGCTACGAATTGTTACCTTTAACTGTGGCTTCTGTTTATTTAGCCCGACTAGTTTCACACTGTAGCCTTAAATTCTGGTATCTGTAGACAGAAACATGTGAGAATGACAGAGAACATCCAATTAGCCTGACAAAGAAAGGCATACTGTAGTCAAGGCATTTTCACACTTTGTTTCAGTAGGTTCTTTTTAAAATTGTATTATTTGCTTGTATTAATTGTAGTATTAGCTGTTTATCACTGTTGCTAGATAATAACCCAGGAGGTAAAAGATCAGTTTACCATGTTATTGAAGTATTTGTTGAAGCGTTCCTGTAGCTCAGTGGTTAGAGCATGGCGTTAACAACGCCAAGGTCATGGGTTCGATCCCAGGGATTGCACATACTCAATGTATAGTGATCAATGTGTAGTATAATGCAATGTAAGGCGCTTTGGATAAAAGCGTTTGCCTAAATGTAAATGTAAATGATTTGTCTTTTTGGATTAATCACAAAAATATGCACAGATTGGCACGCATCAATATCTTCTGTGGATGTATGCTAGAGATTTTCAAAATGTGGCAGAGATCATTTAATAGTGCTGATATACAATACCAGAAAAAATTTTGGACATGCCTACATGGCTATTGCCATTGCAAACTCAATAAATAATATGGGTACACTTTGCGGTAAAGAAATTAAATAGTGACTTACACCATGCTAAGACCAACTTTTCAAACGGATTTGGGTGCAATTCTCTGGTGCACACCCAATTTCATTAAACCATTTTCACCCCCATCCAAAATTAATTGAATTCACATTTAGCATACAATGTACTACAGTAGCTTCTGACATGTCATTGGCCAGTGCTTGAACTTTGACCTCGTGCCTGCAGCCTGTAACTCTTCTATCACTGATTTCAGGAACATTCGTGAAGTCATTTGGGCTGAACTTATGCGCTATTGTTTCAAAGATATAGAGATTAAAGGGATAGTTTACGAGAAAAGAAAAAAAATTGACATCATTTCCTAAACCCTGTGTCTTTCCAAGGATTTGAGCACAATAACACAATTCTTTTGGAAAATGCCCTATCCACATTACATGTATCCATAATTATACACATAATAATACTGTACACATAATAATTCATAATTAAAGTGAATGGGGACTAGTGCCTAAAAATAATATTTTTTTAAACTGCTTTTTCTGAACAGTCACCCATCTTCCATTGACCAAACAAACAGATTTAGAGGAAGGTTTTGGTAGTAAATTTCATCTGTTTGTCACAGAACTATCATATGGCTTCAGAAGACTTATATAACAAACAAGTCATATAAAGATTTTTTAGAACTGGACAGCCACTTTTACTGTAAGGAAAAAACAGCTAGGATATTCGTCATGGTAAAAGAACATTTTTAAATGATTTTTATTCATGTTTTATTCTCACTTGTGTGAGAATATGAGGAAAAGTTTAAAGAGAAAATGTGTGATAAGAGCAAGATATGTATTAATTGTTTCAACAGTCAAAGATGGACATGCAGATGTATTTAAGCACAAAAAAACATGCAGATGTATTTAAAATAGAAATGCAAAATACTATGTGGAAAAAATCTTTATACAAATACAGTATTTTGTGTATTAAAAATACATAAAACGTGAAATTGGACATTCAGTGAAGTATTAGTGAGGTTAAAATCCATCTTGACATTATATGAATGCAAAGAACATTCATTGCCTCCAATGAGCTGCCACTGTTTTTTACTGCTTAGCATGCACCAGAGTTGCAGTGCCTTGCAAAAGTATTCATACCCCTTGAACTTTTCCACATTTTGTCACATTACAACCACAAACTGAAATGTTTTTTATTGAGATTTTATGTGATAGACCAACACAAAGTAGCACATAATTGTGAAATGGAACAAAAATGATACATGCTTTTCAAAATTTTAAGCAAATAAAAATCTGAAAATGTGGTGTGCATTTATATTTAGCCCCCCTGCATCAATACTATGTAGAGCCACCTTTCACTGCAATTACAGCTGCAAGTATTTTGGGGTGTCTCTACCAGCTTTGCACAACTAGAGACTGAAAATTTTGCATTCTTCTTTTCAAGTCTATTTTCAAGTCTTGCCACAGATGCTCAATGGGATTTAGGTCTGGACTGACCGGGCCATTCTAACACATGAATATTCTTTGATCCAAACCATTCTATTGTAGCTCTGGCTGTATGTTTAGGGTCATTGTCTTGCTGGAAGGTGAATCTCCTTCCCAGTCTCAAGTCTTTTGCAGCCTCCTACAGGTTTTCTTCCAGGATTACCCTGTATTTAGCTGTATTCATCCATCTTCCCATCAACTCTGACCAGCTTCCCTGTTCCTGCTGAAGAAAAGCA